>CAUYSK010063169.1:0-21340 GCA_963575035.1 Avahi laniger | reverse complement strand
TCAGGCTGGTCTCGAACTCCTGAGCTCAAACAATCTGCCCGCCTCGGCCTCCCAGGGAGCTAGGATTACAGGCGTGAGCCACCGCGCCCAGCCGAATCAGACAGATTTGAAGACAGAACAGTATAAACCACCCAGTCCAAGTAACGGAAATAAAATAAATTAGGGGGAAAAACTCCCCCAGAGCCTCCGGCACCTAGTGGACTATAACAAAAGATCCAACATTTGTGTCATCAGAGTCCAAAAGGAGAGGAGCAAGAAGGTGAGGCTGAAAAAGTATTCAAAGGAACAATGTCTAAAAATTTGGCACACACAAACCTAGACATCCAGGAGGCTAAGTGAATTCGAAATAAGTAAACCCTGAGAAATCCAAGCCAAGACACCTTATAGACAAACTTCTGAACATCAACAACAAAGGAAAAATCTTTAAAGCTGCCACCTTAGCTTTAGGGGAAAAACAATTAGAACGACAGAAGATTTCTCATTAAAAACCAAAAAATCCAGAAGGAAGTGGCACAACATTGAAAGAAAAGAACTGTCAACTTATAATTCTGTATCTGGCCAAAATACACTGAAGAAATAAAGGGAAAATTAAGACATTCTCAGAAAACGGAAAATCAAAAACTTATTGCTAGCATGCTTACCCTAAAAGAATGGTTAAAAGAAGTTCAAGAAAGAAAATTATGAAAGAAGAGATCTTGGAACATCGGGAGGCAAGAACAAACAATGGAAAAGGTAAAAACAAGAACTCTGTGGGAAGACTGAAGAGGAAGCCCTATTAGAACACAGAGAGTGGTACCAAACTATGGCCAGGTGAGCAAGCCATGGATGACTAGCACTGCGGAGAGGAGCTGTGCAGTAGGATTACGCAGGAGCAGAACTCGAGTCTCTACTTCCCAGCACACACGTGGATCCCCAACATGGCAGACACGCTTGGCTGCCTACACAGCAGGCAAAACTCCTTTTTTCTTTCTTTTTTTGTTTTGAGACAGGGTCTCACTCTGTCACCTGGGCTAGACTGTAGTGGCACCATCCTAGTTCACTGCAGTGCAGCCTCCACCTCTTAGGCTCAAGCAATCCTCCTGCCTCAGCTTCCAAGTAGCTGGGACTACAGGCATGTGCCACCACACCCAGCTAATTTTTTTATTTTTTGTAGAGCCAGAGTCTCGCTATTGCAGGCTGGTCTCAAACTCCCCCGCCCAAGCGATCCCGCTGTCTTGGCCTCCCAAAGTGCTGGGATTGTAGGCATGAGCCACTGCACACTGGCCTTCCCTTTTTCCTTAATAGCAAAATCATAATTTAGTTCTTTGTTGGGCATGATATGTTTCAGGGGAGATCAGTTCCCTTACCAGACCAACAGACTACATTACGACTGGTCAATGCCAATTGTTGTAATTCCATTTCCTTTAGCAATACTTCATTTAGACACAGGCTTAAGAAGCAATTTTACATAAGGATTCATTAACAGATAACCTCTGAGGGATTCTTGAGAAAGAGTTTCTACCAGAATAAAAATTCATACAATAGAATTATTATTTCCCCTTTTCTGCCTTTGGAAGTCACTGTGATGTTTGAAAACGAGGCAGTCAACTTCAGACCCTAAGGGGGGCCTGAGCATGGAGATAAACCCACACACTACACAAAACAGACGGAAAGATGGAAAGAACATGGTTTCTTAATGGTATCACTGAAGGGCTGCATTAAACAAAGCTAGTATTAACCTACCTTTGGACTCATATTATATGAAATACGTTTTGCTTATTTATCCCAAAACTCTTCGTGATCATCATGTTGAAATGCTAGAGAGTAGTCTGTTATATAAATGTACTGTAATTATGCAACTACTTCTCTATAATTGGATCTGTAAGTTGTTTTTTTCTTTTCTTTTTTCCCATTATAAAGGATGATGCTATGAATATCTTTCAACATAAAAATTTATCTGAATTTAGGATATACTTTCTGTGAATTTTGTTCCTAGAAGTAAAATTACTATGTCAAATGATATGAGCATTTTTGAATCTCTTGATAAATACAAAAATTATCAAATTGATCAAAATGATCAAATTGTTCTTATTAAACTCCTACCAGCCATCTGTGTGTGGCCTGTTTTACTATCTCTCTGCCAAGAATCATTATTTTCCCTTCATTCTTGGTGATAGAACCTGATTAGTTTTGATCAATCTTGGTAATCCCAGTTACTACCTTTAATCTTCTTTTTATACAAGATAATAAATTATACATACTATTAAAAATTCATTGGAAAATTTCGCTTATGTCAGACATTGTTGTACCCCAAGGGAAAACTAAGAACTATTTATGACATCACAATGGACAATGCAAAGGGAACTGTCATAACTGTTTTACTTTTGAAGGTTAATATGAATTTTAAATAAAACATTGATGGGTAGTAAACTCTTTTCAAAAGAATTAGAATTGAACGTTACTTGAAGAACATTTTAAAAATATTATAGTGGTCCCTAATTTAGGATGTACTTTGAGAAAAAATTATGTTTAATTCAAAACGGTTTTCAAATAGATTGCAAAAATAAATGAACACAAAGTGCATACTTACAAATCGAACACCAAGTAATGAAACCCCTCTTCTGATATGCTGTCATGAAGTCGCACTAAAAGAAAAAATAAAAGGAAAAAGAGAGGAAAATTTGTGTTATGAATGTTATAAATATACCAATGATCAACGTTAAACCAGATTTCTAATGAGCATCTGTCTCCTACCCACAAATGTCAGCATGACACTTTCTTCTGGCCTCTGATAACTCGGTGTCCTTTACAGTATGGTGTGGGTACAAATGACAGACCTGAGGTTTGGGCTCTGGGTCTGATAATTATTTATTATGTGATATAAAAAAATTGCTTAACTTGTAATGATATCAGTACATATGTTTCATTAAATGGTTGAGATTAAATGAGACAATAAAAGAAAATAAAAGTAAAATAATGCACATATTTTCAGGTAAATACTAAATAAATGTTGATGATCGTTAATAATGTATATCCAAAGTTGCCAGGTTCTAGCCATTTTTCTGCCTTCTAGCTTTGTCCTTGACTATCAAGCTAATGCAAGTCTCACCAACTCATGCTTGATCACCACGACTGGCAGCAAGAAGGACCATTGTGGAGTCTAGTAAATGGTCTCCCTGACTCTGCTCCCGCTTTTGTTCAACAATTTCTACATGGCATTCCCTGGCCGATCCGCCAAAACAGTTTTTATTATGTTATTACTTTACTCAAGTCACCAAAATTCATTTACCAACTCATTAGTCAAAAATGCACAGCTAGAAATCTTAAAATAATCTGCTAGTTCCTCAAATTAGTTATCTTAAATTTTCAAACGAGCTAGACTTTCAGTGGTAATTCTAAACTAAATCACACATGTAAAATTTACATACTGCTTTTTCTGCTATTTATTTTTGCATAAGCCGTTCAGTCAGCTCCTCCTAGTCATCCCCCCCCAATGGTAAATTCTTCCTATTTATCCACATTGATTAAAGCGGTGGCTTGACCTTCACTGGAGGCAACAGAAGGCAGGGACGGCAACAAAGTTTTAGGATGCAACTGCTTTCACAAAAGTCACCACAAGAGGATAATGATTTCTACTACGATCTCCTTTAAGATGTTCCTCATGCAGCCATGACACCCACATGGAAAACGTGAATTTACAATATTTAGTTCATCACCCAAACTACAACCATCTATCTACAGAGGGAGTCTGCAGTACCCATGAAATTCCCAAGATTGTAGACTAAATAGAATCTCCATTCTCTGTTATTCCAATTCCATCCTCACTGGATCTTATCTCCCACTATTAAAATCTTTTTCAAATTCCTCTCTGGACATTTCCTCAAAGTGGAGAAAGAGAGACTTTTGCTTCACCACTAATTATAGATTATCATCTGTTAAACCTGGATTGCCTACTGTCGTTAACACGAGGGGGAGGCCTACCGAGCTCAGTCTCAGACCCTCTACTCCATTTAGCTCTTAAGTGCATGAAACGTAAACACACTGCAGTCTCCCCTCCTTATCTTGTTTTTTTGTCACTCTTGGTTTAGTTGATGCAGCGCATTTTAACTTTACTAACTATACTTATTAATACCTTTTCTGTCTTCAACATAGACTCTCCTTGTCAATACCACCAGACTGGAATCATCTTTTGTAAGCCTTTGCATCCCACACAGAGATCTGGTACATAGTAGACAGTCTTTCATTAAATCATTTTTGAACAAAAAATACCAGGTTTTGGACAGAAATTTTCACCAAAACTCAATATACCTATATATGTCTAAAACGAAACTATTGATGTATGAGTAATTCTCCCATCATTTTAATTGCGTGGAGAATATTCTTTAAGTTGCCAATATCAGAGATGCTTGCTACCTTTTTTTAAACTTATGCTGTTGCCGGATGCCAGTGGCTCTGGCCTATACTCCAAACACTTTGGGAGGCCAAGGTGGGAGGATCACTTGAGGCCAGGGGTTTGAGACTAGCCTGGGCAACATAGCAAGACCCAATCTCTACAAAATATAAAAAAATTAGCCAGCCAGGCATGGTAGCACATACTGTAGCCCTACCTATTTGGGAGGCTGAGATGGGAGGACTGCTTGAGCCCAGCAGTTTGAGGTTACAGTGAGCTATGATTGCACCACTGCACTCCAGCCTGGGTAACAAAGCAAGATCTTATCTCTACGAAAATAAATAAATAAATAAACATACGCTGCCTAAGAAAATCAAGAGTTTGGTTTGATTATATATCTTCTGCTCATGATCATTCAGCACAGTAAAGGAAGCCAGGTCCTGGCTCATAATTCACTGGCTTTCTTGAACGACACAGTCTCAGAGATAACCTCATTGAGCAGCTATGACACAGTCTGTATTTAAATGAGTTTAAATAATGGTATGGCTACTTAAAGAACTCATACAGTTATTCTGGAAAATAAGATGAGTTCCCATGCTAGAAAAGTTCAAATGAAAAGTAAAATTCACAATATGAACAAGACGAAGCCATCACTACTTCCTTCCACTGTCTCAAGGTGACAGCTTCAAGAGGAAGTGGGATCTCAGGTGTTCAAAGAGTTGCAGAGCTGAACAGAATAGGCTATTTCTCGTACAACTGGAGAAGCAGCACTAATTTCTACTTATACTAGGAATAACATGTTCTTAGCATAATTACCACTATCTTATTAATGCTAATTAATGCTAAATAATTATCATTCAGAAATGAATTAGTTTTTGAACAAGAATTGTTCAGATGCAAGCCTGAGAATCAAACGTATGATACAAAAGCATTTAACCAGCAAGCGCGTGATAATGGTTCAAGACAAACCAATGGCCAGGTCCACTCCTTTTGTGCTAAACAATTCCAGAATAATCTCTAATATGTCTAACCAGCCATTTGACCATGTGAGATTAATTCTGAATAAATGATGTTATTGATGTAGCAGAAAAAATCAGCATAATTTTTACTTGAAATTACTACGTACACATTTCCTTCCTTCCTTATGTCTCTCCCTACTTCCTTCCATTCTCTTTTTAAAATAAGGAACTAGAAAAACAGAACTACATGAAATCATCACAATTTTACTTACTGTATTAACAAAACAATATAATACATTCTTCACAGAGATAGTCCACATGTTTATGATTACTTTGAGGATGGATTTGTTCCTTTTTAAAATTTTCAACTCTTTATTATTCCCAGAGTTGATGACATATCTGTGCAGTCTGGAAGACAGTGTCATACACAGTCACAGACGTCCACCTAGTGCTCTTTAAGTTTTTTCTGTTGATCAAAAGTATTAGTCTCCCATCCTTTTTTCTTTCTAACAGTTTCTCAAGGGTTAGAAATTGTGTTCACGTTTGCAAAACGTTACATTAACTATTCCCTATAAATAACTGTCAATTCATTTTCACACCAAAGGAATTACAAGATGTTCATCCCAGTTGTTAGCCCAAGACTGACTGCACAGCTAGCCTTGAGAGCACTGTGGCTTCTGTATATTGAAGCATCTTGCACCATCCTCTTGCTCTGACTGCTCTGTTAATGCCATAAGCTGCACATATGGGGACACATAATTAGCCTAATGACCATTGTCCCTACAACATTTTAAAGAGAAATTTTACAGACGAGACTGAGAAAAGCATTGGAGAAAACAGGTTATAAAACATCTTGGTAGTCATTCTTTTCTGAAGTTTGCTCAAAGTTAAAATCAAGTCTACGTATAAATGAATTTTTATAAACTGAAACAGTATAACATCTCTTATCTGCAATAAGTTTAAAATTCTACAACTTTAAGTATGAAATTTATAAGGTAGAAAAAAGTGCTTCTGAAGCTAAAATATTTCTAAAGGTTAGTTGACCCGCAGCCTAATTCTTTTTCTCTCTCTCCCGTATATATTATCGACTTGGTAGTTTGCATTTGAATTATCACAGGATCACCACCTTCTCTTCCTGTCTATGTTCCTGCCTGATTTCACTGCAGTTTCTAGCTAAGCATTAGCTCCGCAAAGAAGGGGACAAATAGGATCGTGGTCCTTATACAAACTGAGAAAAGAAATTCTATTTTAAATATGATAAAAGTTTCCTATTTCTTTTAATACTTCATTTCATTTAAGGGGTTAAAAGATACAATAAAATTTACAATTATAGTGCTTACTGTGTCAGGAATAATGCAAATAATTTTTGCAAGAATTATTTTATTTACCATGAGGATACTTTACCATTGTCTTTTACAAATGAATGCGCACAGGCTTAGAGACATTCAGAAAACATCCAGGTGAAAAGCCAGTGATTGGCCAGGCTAGGGCCAAAATCCAGAGCTGGATGATTCCAAAGACCTTGTTCCTATTCAGAATGCTACACAGACTCCCTAAAATACATTTGTCAACAAACCACTCACCAAACAGCTTATAGCATATATGGATTGGATTTTCAGGGTAAAATAATATTGAGAAGAGAACAAAAGAGGAAAAATAGTTATGGTGATTAGAGAAAGAAAAGCAGTGCCAAGTAAAAAACTCTTACCAAAAGAAGAGAAAACCATTTTGAGTGTCAGTTGCAAATGTGATGCTATAATTTTGAGGGTATAGAGATAGCTGGATGATGTCTAAGATACATTTATTTCTCTCTTCAGTTCCCAAATCCCTAGAAAACTGCTAATTTTCCACTTCAAACTAGGAATATGAGAATTTCCAGTGACTCGACTATTTTACTTGAGGGAACATGCAACGTACCAAAAATCCTAATAAACTGAAGAATCTTGAAAGCTTACATAACATATAAAATATCATAAATTTAAATTATTTTGATTTGTAAAAATTAACATTTGTGAAAAGTGGCCTTACTAATAACTTAAGTAACAGAGGAAAATAAACTATCACACAGAAAGTAAGAGAAATAAATTCACAGCACAACTGCCCTTTGTCTGGTTTAATTAAACACCTGTGGCCTAACTCATTATCTCTAAGAGGTTTTCCATAGCCTCGAAGAGCCCCAAGTGGATAGTAGGGGTGCAAACTCCCCACTCCCACTCTCTGCCTCAGTTCCTCCCAGGACCAGATTCCAAGGACCTTTGAAAAGGCAGCTTCACAGAGAAACGAGAAAAATAAAAAACGCCCACAACAGCTTCACCGCTTCTGTTACCAGTCTGCTAAAGGAGAGGGGAAAAAAGCATCATTTTTACCCTTTAAAACTCAAGCAACTTGCCCTCAAGTCCCCAGCACTTTCACTCCTTCATTCATGTGCCACGGCGACTCCCTCCCTTCTCTCTCCCCTTCCCCCTTCTTTCTTAAAAAGGTAAAATAAACTTTCTTCCCTAAAACTATGCTACTCCTGGTGGAAGAAATCTTTCTACTACCCACACCATGAGCTCCTTGTGAGGTCCCCACCCTAATAATTTCCACATCACGTATATTATGATAGCACGGCAAAAAAGGTGTGTGTGTGTGTGTGTGTGTGTGTGTGTGTGTGTGTGTGTGATGGGAAGTGGAAATGGATGGGCAAGGGAGAAGACAGAAAAGAGTAGGAAAATTAAACTTTAAATAGAAACTATGCAGAAGTTGCTTATTAGGCACAATTTATCCATTTTTATGACACACAGTAGAAACATTTCTGTCAAAAGAAAGTGAATATATTCTTTTATGGGGATTTATTATCTTTCAAAAAAGGCTCACAGGATACAAACTCAATTTTTCAAACTTTAGCACTGCTTCCTTACCTCTCCATTTCCTAACAGTACTCCATACCCACCAAATAAAATCAAGGTTGTTAAGATAATTTTGCGAAATTATTTATACAATATATTATTGAGTTCAAATTATATTGATTCTTACTTTTCCATTCAACCCAAACTCAATACCTGCTGTTCTTTACTAAAATCTAGTATGGAGATGTGGTGGTCAGTTACATTGGTGGGCCCCGTGCACTATGTCTATCAATATTCGTTTCTTTGTGCAGTCCTCTCCCACACTGCTCCGGGCTTGGCTATGGGATTTGCTTTGAGTGATTGGCAAATGTGATGCAAGCAAAGCCTTAATAAGCTCTGTACATTGGAGCTGTGCTCTTAGAAACCACATGCTGTGCTAAAAGGAAAGTTCGGGTTGGGCTACCAAAAGATAAGAAGCCACATGAAGAGAAACCCTGGAGGATGAGAGGTCATCTTGTCATTCCCTCACTAGCAGAGCTCTAGCTGAATGCAATTGCATGAGTGACCTCAGTTACACCATGTGAGTAGAGCAACCATCTGACTAAACCCAGTCAGCTCACAGAATCATCAATAATAAATTGATGTTTTAAGCCACTAAGTCTGGGACGTGGATTGTTAGCTAAGAATAGATAAATAAAACAGGAAAGACTTAATCTGAAAAGTGTGACCACATTGTCCTCAAAAAAGTCTTTCAATATCATAGGGAATTTTTAGGAGAAAAAAGAACGAGTTTGGCCTCAGAAAAAATCAAAGAATTAGTATAAATCACTAAGACTGAACATAGTAGAGCGATGCTGCCAATGTTATCATAATACTAATAGAGTAATTCATACAGAACAGATTGTATTGCATTCCCATAATCATTGTTTGTCAGCTCTGAGCAACAGTGCTGGTTATAAATGAGGCAGCTTTTGCATTTTTAGCCTCGCTGTGTTGCAAGGATTGAGGTAAGTTGGATTTGGTTCACATACTGGGATGTAAAAATGGCAGCTTGCGAGTCAGATCCTTTTTATATTCCCATCAGTAGTTAATTATAATTCACAGCCAGAGCAAACACTAGCCAAGTCAGGCCATGCAACACGCCAAGTCTTCCCTCAGACAGGATGCCAACATTGAGTTCATTTGTAGATTCGGGGAAGGAAGAAAAATTATACTAGTATTAGAACATTTTAACAGTCAAGTGGCACCACACTAGAGAGAAATTTCAGCCCAACCATTACTCTTGGCTTTTTTGTGACAAAGCTAGTCATTTCTAGAGAGATGACTTTTCAAATAGAAAACACAAAAGTATTGAAAATGAAATTCAAAATCAAACTAACTCTTCTAGAAAACTGATGGCAAATCTGCGTATGTGTTTTTTTATCTTTATTTCCTGTAACACAAGTAATACAGTTAATAAAATGACACTATGTGTTTTTTATCTTCCCATAATAAAATATATTAACTTGAGTACATTTGAAAAAATATATGCTCTTTGTTTCTTTTAAATATAGGTCCATGTATAGTGTTCATTTTGGGGGAGGGGCTATTTTTTTATTATTAAGGAATCCACTTTTATGACTGTCAGCCCACGCTGAGTTAACAATGATGAGTTCTGGAGGTAACTACGTCCCACTCAGAATTTTCTGGTTACAATCTCTGTCTTCTCTCTTGACCACAATTGAAAACCCAGACTCATGAAGTCTCGATCTCTACCCTATTCCTGGAAAATGGCAAAGCCAACTATGTAGGAGTTTTTTTCAGAGGACAAAATGATTTTGTCTTTCCAGAAGACAAACCCTTCACTTTGCTTTATGAGGCAGATAGCAGTCCCAAGCCACAGACAGGCTGGGACCTGCACAGGTCTCTATTATATATTCATTTTATTTTAAATTGAGTACAAATATAGACAGATACAGATATATAGATAGTCGTTGTTTATGCCTGTGTTAAAGTCAATAGTCCTATATGACATTTATACTTTGATTGTCTTTATTTGTCTTAACATGACACTTTTAAAATTTGGGCATAAAAAATTTGGAAGTTTGACTTAGCTGGCTAAGGCAAACAAACTGGTAGGGCATAGAAACCACAGTCTCTTCTAATTTTAGATATTTGAACACATAAATTCCTAAAGTTACATAAGGGATATGTATTTTTGACAAATTTGTTTAGTGGTATGCCCATGAATAAATGCCAAATAAATCATTACTCATTACACAAAAATTAAAATAACTTCTAGATAAGAAATCAAAAAATTATTTTAATAAAATTTCCAATATTTTTCCAGTTGTGACAAGAAAATCTACTTTTTAAACTTAATGCTAACTAACATTAAATTATATTTAAAAACAATTCACCGATATACTTAAAAATAAGGAACAAATATGAATTAAGCACTTTTTGAAACAATAAAATTTAATTATTACATAAAAACTTAGTGGAGAATGCCATCCATGTTAATTTAAAAACTATTCCATAAGTATACAAAGTTGTTAGATCCCAAGATCAGTCCTGAAGGTGAAGACATATCAACTCTGCTGACCACAGTCTCTATCCTTATTCCCAAATTCTCATCTCATTCCTGATTTAAGATTAAAAGCCAAATTTATGCTGGCTTCAATATCCATAGGATCTATAGGATCAGGTTAGTAATATTCAGGACTGACTAGAAAAAAGTTATTATGTCTTCTAATAGGCCAGAGCTAGTTATGAGCCCAGATTATTCAACGTGGGTTCTGATGGGGCAAAATATCTATGGGGGACTTGGGAGAATTTCAACCTGGGAAGAAATTAGACCATGGGGAGATATAATTAACGACTGTTGATTATACGGTTATTAGCCACACCAATCATGACACCACAAAGAACACAAGAGAAACATTGGTTCTTTTGCTTGAAAGATTAATAAAAGTTATCAATGGCTAAATATAGATGCTCAGAGATGGTTAAAACAAAACAGAAAAGTAAATAGACAGTTGACTTAATACCCTGCCCTGATCATTTTTAACAGAAAAGTATATGTATAATGGGAAATTAAATCATAGACTTGATAGTATCTGGAAATGTTCTTTGTTTTCTTTGAAAAATAATTTGAGCTTATCCTGTTGCATATTTAATCACATGCTTCCACTTTTTATTATAATTTGTTTTTTAGAAAAGTGATTTCATTTCTTGGAAAAGTTAGTACTCATTTCAAGTTTCCTTTATTTAGAAAAATCTTCCCTCTTTCAATTTTGTATCAATATCAATTATTTTACATATTTCAATCGGTGGTTCCAAATTTCTTCATTTCCTTTTTTCTTGCCTTATCTTTTTGTTATTACATCTTTTGTTATTTATACCGAACTAATCAGTGATCGCTCATGGATATACTTAGTCATTAGGAATATTCAAAAAGGAAGAGGACTGCTGTCTTGGTCATCTCGCTACATGCTCTAAACCTTATCAGGAGTTTTGGTGAGTATGGAAGAGGCGAAGGAAGACAGACGATACTGTACAGGAAGGTAAAGGTATTCCTGAAATGGCAAATCCCTTGCTGATGAAGAGTGTCAGCAACGGAAAATAGAACAAACTTATTTTTAAAAAGGAAAAAAAAACTAGAATAAAATAGATCATACTGAAGCGTATTTCACATTAAAGGAAACTATTTCTCAATGAAACTTCTGCTTGAGTCATATATATATTTAAATATGTTTATATGTGTATAACATGTATATATGTATTATATATACATATAATATGCATTGGGTTGTGATATTAAATCCTCTTTATACTTTAGGTCACAGTAAAATATACTTGATAAGCACTGAAGTAGATGATTCTTTAAGAGGATCTTTTAAGGTCCTTTTCACCTCTAGGTCTCTACATTTCTAGATGATTGTGGCTAATGAACAGTAAGGAAAATAAACAATACAATTATTACCAATACAAATACCAATACGAATATGATCCTCTAAGTGTGAGACTTTTCCCTCCTCAACATTCCAACTTTAAAACACACTTCATTTTATTTTGGAATTGTTTTTAATGAATAACTAGAGAGAAAACTTAGAATATTTCTCTTGCCATAAAACAATACACTCCCTTCAAAAAGTTAACCAAGCACATGAGTTGCTTTTCTGACACTAACCCTTAGAGGATCCAGTGGATGGAAAAACTTATTAGATCATCATCCTCTCTTTGTAACTCACTAGCATATTATCTTAACACTTGCAGCTGAATTTTCCCTAGAGACTCACCAGCCCAAATGCTCTCATCTTTCAAACCCTTTCTTGAAAATTAATTTCTTTCATTTTTCCAAATTTGATTTGTCCAATAAGCAGGAAATCTGTGTGTTCAAAATCCTACTAAAGTGGTAAGAAATACAATGTAAAACTGGCGCTAGTGGCCATATTATTAATATTATATTATATTATCCAATAACATTTTTCTCTCTATAACTATTTATGATGAAAGCACTTTTTATGATGAAAAAATTCTGTAATCTTAGACTACTATCTAAGTCAAATATGAAAGTTGTTTATGAACTTATTCATGAATTAGATGCCATTGGAATAAGAAAGGATATTGATAAACATAGCTGCAGGCACTGTTACACCAGTCTGCATTTATCAGGTGAACCTGGCAATACAGTTTTAGCTAAGAACAGTTCGCTAGAACAGTTAGCTCAGCCTAGGTCAATGATTTTTTTAAATTGAAGAAAAAATGTCCACGTATCATGAAATCAGGGAAGTTATAATGAATATCAGACATCTCAAATATGTGGCATATTTACTTATCTCATAGAAATCTAGAACTGAACAAGCCCAAAGAACTCATGATCTTCCCCTGAAACCTGCTCCACCTTATGCTATGGTCTGCCTTCTTTTCAGTTTCTCAGGATAAAACCTCAGTGTAATCCTTGACTCCCTTCTGTGAAAGCAAAATCCAATCTAGGAGCAAATCCTTATACATAGAGAGACAGAGAGAGAGAGAGAGAGGCAGAGAGAGAGAGAGAGGGAGAGAGAGAGAGAGAGAGAGAGAGAGAGAGAGAGAGAGAGAGAGAGAGAGACAGGGAGAGAAAGGGAGAGAAAGGGAGAGAAAGGGAGAAAGAGAGAATCTGACCCCTTTTTACCTCCTCCACTGTTAGGAACTGACCCATGGCATATTTCAGTAGCCTCCTATGTCATTTCTCTGTTTCTGCCCTCTTTCTTACTATCTTTACCAGCAGGCAGAACAGCCCTGTCAAAACTTAAATCTGATGACTGCCCTTCAGCTCCAAAGGCTGTCCATTCACCACCTTTGAGTAAAGGCTGAAATCCCATTTATGGCCTAAAAGGCCCTTCCCGCAACCCCTGACCCCCTTATCCTCCCAGCCCCTCCTGCTACTGCCCCTCCGCTAACCACTGCCCTCCAGCCACGCTGGCCTCCTGCTGCTTCTGGAGAACTCCAGGAAGGCTCCTGCCTCAGAGTTTGCACCTGTTGTTTCCTCCGCTTGGAACTTTTTCCCCAGATATTCACGTGGGTTGCTACCTCACCTCTTTCAAGTCCCTAATCACCTTTTCAGAGCATCTGTTTTTGTAAGTATGGGTTACAAAACACAGCCACGTCCACTTGCTGATGTATCATCTATGGCTGCTTTCAAGCTAGGACTGCAGGTACAATAAAGACCCCTGGCCAGGAAACCGAAAATATTTACTGTTCGGCCCTTTACAGAAAAAGTATGTTGACCCCTGGCGTAGAGGGTATGACTGCTGAAAAGACAGGAGCAGCGTTGTGAAAGGCCAGAGTGTGACACAGATAATCCATGTGACGCGGCTAACTAAAGCCACGCAGAATGATGGTGGGTGTGGGCAGGACAGAACGTTGCAAGTGAGTTACTATATAATAATACAAATGAGGGGAAGTACCAAGAAAATGGTAGAAAAGTGCTGCACTGAGAAGCGTAGGCTGTTATCACCAGGCAGTGTGCCACAAAGAGCAGGTGGGGCAGGGATGGAGGTGGGGACGTTGAGGGAGGAGGTGTTAACAGCAGCCTCGCAAAAGCAGTGAAGAGCAAGGAAACACCTGCCGCCCCTAGGTTCAGTGGTGCAAAGAGGCCAGAAGAAATGAACATTCGGAGACTATTAGAGAACAGAGGGCAGTTTTTAAATATCATGAAATCAGATTTGTTATTGTACAATTAAAGGGAAAAAGAAAACTAATAAAATGTGTGAAAAGTTGGCAGTTTTCTCACAGCCTATGTATTAACCCAATAGTTATTCAGATTGCTGAAGATTCTCCCATATTTGATAAATTTTCGTATCTATTTCTATTTTTTAGAAGAGACATTTAAGCAAATATATTAATTATTAAAGACCAAATTTAAGAAATAAGTTTCTGTCATTTAATTACTTATACTCCTGAGAGGTTATAAACTTTATTAAAGTGTCACTGTGATTTTAAATGATTATGCATGTGTTTTATATTTGTAGTATCTAAATTATGTACAGAACAATAGTTACTGTGATTCTATTCATTCGTATTATGAAGATTTTAATATCTTCATACTTGCTTTGAATGTTCATTTTAATTAAGTTTTCTTCCTGGTTCTTATTTGCCAGATGGGAATACTGTAAAAATGAATAAATAAGATACATTTTTAATTTGTTTTCAATGAAAACACCTATGTGACATTAATTCTATTTTTGATGGAAATTGGTTTTGCTGTAACCATTCTTTAGCAAAATATTTTGCAAAACTGTCCTTCAACCCTGAACAACAACAAAAAAACATTAATAAGAAATATGTTTCAATGTTATTGGCAAATATTTTCACCTCTATATAGTCTTGACTAGAGTCTTCATTCAGAGATTCTAAGCCAAGGGGATAAATGTTTAAGAAACTTTATGAATGGCTGTAACTAAGATTTTTAAGAAGAAAAAGCACGGTATCTGGAAGAAGTAAAGTTCTTGGTGGTTATTCTTTCAGTCACTGAGCAGATTTTCTGGAATGCTACATGTTGGGGATATAACTGTGAACAAGACAATGAATGGTGTGTCAGCATTCATACAGTCATTGGGACAAAATCCTCTTGCTAATTTTTTGCTTCTCTGTTCTAGAGTCTTGGATTTCAGCTAAAGCATAACCCAATAATTTCATTTTATAGTCTCATTATCCAGGCCTATGGGAGCACAAGAACATAACATGACTATGTGGGAAACATTCTAAACAAGTAGTAGGTTATAACTAAATGCACTATAAACTATCTTCACGTGTATGGAGCTACTAAATGAGCAGTCTTTATCCACTGACCAACTGATCTCGTAACAACTTATTTAACAACTTATTTCCCTGATTTTTCTTTTTTCCTGAATTGACTTGCTATTGAGGACATTTGATAAATTGTTTAATCTCAAAGAAATTTTCTGGTAAACAATAATCACTTAATATCCCCTGTGTCTTGCTTCAAATCCATGACCCACAAAGCAGTCGTACTTTCAAAATGCAGATCTGGTGACATCACATTGGCCCGGCTTAAAATTCGTCAATACTTCCTATCGATTTTATGTTAAGGAGCAAACTCCTTACCATGACCCATTTATCACATAATTTATCATCCAAACTGGGACACGTTGAGAGTGAAAGAGGGTGATTAATTTTCATATCAGTAAACCAGGACAACCTGAGAAAAAAGAGGTTAGTGTGGCCACCCCACCCACCAGGCCCTACCTCTTCCCTTTCCCTGACATCGTGCCATGCTCTTTCCCCTCCAGTTCCCTCCAGAAACAGCAATCCTTTCACACTCATGTGCGCTCACATTTCCTCCTCCAACGAGCCACACCTCCCTGCTAATTCTTTGGCATGGCATTCTCTTTCCTCTCCTCCAGGTTACCCTCCACCCATCCTTCAGAGCTTATTTTAAGTATCATTTCCTCAGGGAAGTCCCCGCTGGCCTCCTGAACACACTCTCACAGCCCTGCCATGTCCTTCCTGGAACTGGACACACTTGAAATGGTACCTTTGATTCTGTAACCATCTGATTAACACTGTTTTCCCTACTTCACTGATCATCTTGACTAGATTCACACACCCCTAGTAAATACTTCCACAGCATTAGACACCTGCAAAGGAGCAAAAGGACAGACACATGTTCTTCGAATGACGTGATGGAACACTGTCTAACTGGCTCGCCCAAGGATTATCTAGGATAGGTGTCTTTGTTGTATTATTTACTATTGATTAGGCTCTAATCAGAACAGTAGACGGTTTTTGTATAATCCACAAGCATGAGAATGGTTTTAACATATTTTAGGAAGTGTCAAAAACAAAAACAAGACAAACACGCAAACAAAAACAAAGGATACATGATAGAGACCTTATATGCCCACAAAAACAAACATATTTACTACTTTACAGAAAACGTTCACCAACTTCTGCATTAAGGTCTTTCATTTGTAGAAAACTGATGGCCATGTAAATGATTCTCAAAGGTTGTAAGTTTTATTGTCTGTAGAGCAACAACCAGTTTAGTTTTGTAGCAATCACATTCTAACATTCTTTTTTTTCAATAACTATAAATATTTCTGTCACTCCTATGCTTTTTTGAACTGGCTTTGCCATCCCGATTCTTTCAGTTCAAATTGTTTTTTCCCAACATATTCCACCATAATGAATTTCAGATTGCTTAATAAAGGTGATTCTCATTATTCACAGTAGTTATGTTCTATAAAGTCAGTATGAGCAGTGAATCAACAAATATTAAAGCATTGCTCCTGGGGGGAAATACAGGTTCGTTTCCTGCAGGCCTCTAATCACAGCATGTTTGTCAACTAATCAATAGACGGCATTGTTTCATGTGTTTTTCTGTTTAAAGATGCCGTAATAAATACATATTTGTGATTCACTGACACTGGACTCACAGCCGACAGCGCTGTAACTGACGCATGAGTGAAGCTTATGTAACACGCGGATTTTCTCTCTAAGGCACATTGCAACCTTCCTGAACTTAGGAACACTGGACAGCACTTCAACACTATGCTTGGGGGCCAAGCATAACAGCAAAATTAAACAGCAAAATTACCCCCAAAAAGCACAAAGACTTGGCATTACATAGACAGTGAAAAGGACATTTGCTTAGTGTGTGAGCGCTGAAACAAGAAGGCAGGGTGTTGCCTCAATAGACCTCAGCTGGGAACATTCGTACACGCAGAGTAACTCAGATTCCTCGCTGCTCTGCACATGTCTGTGGATGTCCATGAGTGACCACAAAAGCACTGCAAGTATTGACGGGGTTACAAACAAATTTTGAAGAGCAGGTGAACTCACAAATACAGAAACTGCCAATAATTAAGATCAACTGTATTTACTTTTTAAATCAGTTTCAATTGATTGTGGCTTTTAGCTCTTTAATGATATTTATCTGCTCTTCAGAACTACTATTAAGATATTATTGATTAATAAACACCACTACTTAATTGCAGATGAGGAAATCAAACCTATGTAGTCAACTATTCATAAAGTACAATTTTTTATAAATCAATTACCTAATCAATCTACCTTATAAATTTACGTTTTCTGGATACAATCTTCCTAAATCTTTAATATTTCATGTATAATCATAAACACTATTAAAAGACTGTCTACAAATGATGATGTTGTATTAGATACTGCATTAGCAAATTGTGTTCTAGTTTATAACCTATTGTAAGATTGGCTTCTATTCAGGAAAGGAAATATTAATAAAAAAGAAATAAGAAAGGAATAAGAGATACAGCCTTGTTAATTAAAAAAACCATCTTTAATATTAACATGCATTATGATTAACACTAATGTGAAAATTATATTTAAAAATGATGAGAAAAATCAGAACTCTGGGTGATCTTTTTTTCTGGATTCCTGCCATAAAACAGTGAAGTTGGAAGTGAGTATGATATCTATCGCGCTCTTTGATCCTCTCAAAGGACTTATCTTTCCTGCTACAAAGCTGCTGGGCATTCGAATTATTCATCATTTCATGACATATTTGGGACTCCCTGGCAAAAACAGCTCTCTAAAGACGATGCATGCGGATAAAACGGAAAGAAAAGAAAGTCTTTTACTATATAATGAAAAACGAAAGTAATGCTTTCTTTCAGGTAAAAGTGAATTTCTTTTTTTTTCTCTCATTTTTTAAGGACAATGTAATCTTAGAAAACGAAATTATTTCAGTTTCACTTTGGAAAAGTTTCAATTCTTAATATTTCCTAAACAGATATGCTTTCAAACTAGGTTGAAGGTCTGGCTGAACAATTTGAGAACTGACACATTTGTTCAGAGTTCTTAGGAGTATTGACTGTGAACACTTGAATTCATTCCATCTGTTCTAAGAAATTTATTAAGCCATTATCAGGTAGCTTCCAGAATTACTGAGAGAGCTCAAGATTAAGTTTTCAGGAAAAAAAAAAAGAATGCCAAAACTAAGCTCCAGAATTAGCCTGATGAGAAAACAGCTACCACATCTGCTGCCATTGATACCAATAATGTGCACCGAATGCCAATGCCACCAGGATCAATGTGACTTCTGCATCAAGACTTTTAGATATTATGCTCCTGCCCCTTAAACCAGAGCCTTCTACCACTATACTCACTGACAAAAATAGAAGGTCTGTGCAAAATCTGTCTCCTGACATTGATCAATCCCCAAATGAAGTATGGCACACATTTGTTAGACTGGCAAGCCTATAAGCCTAGTGACATGCCAGCATTCTAGCTGTAAAGAGAGGCCAGAAATTTGATTTCTGACTTCTAAATTGGTAAGATAGGACCCCTAAGGTTGTAATTTCATGAATTAGATAGGCTACTCAAATTATTATGGGATATGGAAATTGTCTGCCACACTTGTATTTTGTGTAACATATGAATACAACATAATTTAAAAAAATAAATCAAGCTGCAGAATTTCAGAACTGACGGGGACCTTAGAAAACAATTACAATTCAGCCTCTTTATGATACAAATGCAGTCCAAGGGTTATCTATTCATTTAAACCAGAGGCAAAAATTGGTATTCGAAAGTGGGTGATGGTTTTGTTATTGGGCCATTAAAAAAAATATCACCTCTTTGTTTCTGCTATCACTAGTGCTATTGGTTAGCAGAACTGGCTTAGTTGAAAATGTAGGAAATTATGTTTACGGTCATACATTTCTGATTTAAACAGCGAACAGACTGGTTGCAGTTTACACCTCCATATCCAGCTAATATTCCCCTTACCTACGAGACTCTGCCAGGCAATGATTTTGTGAGTTGTTGCCCATGAGATAGAGGACTTCTGGAACACTTCTACTCCCCCTACCCACAAACACACAACATAGCAAGTCAGATGCCTTAGAGGGATGAACCTGACCAAAATGAAAATGTTAATTGGGTAGATACTGTCATTGCATCTATTTGCCCTGTATTTGGTTGAAGCTAGACTTAACTTCAGGAAGATCAGTGAGCACAGGGTGTGGTGGTGAAAAAGCGGTGCCGTGAACCTGCTTGCAATTAGCAGCAGAGTCTGAAAACGAATTCAGAAGGGAGATGCACATCAACAGTGAGTGGAGAAATGACTGTCCTGGATGATGAGCACGCATTCCGCTCAGGATGGGAAAGCTAAGGTTTTGTTTTGTTTTGTTTTGTTTGAGACAAGGTCTTACTATGTTGCCCAGGCTGGCCTTCAACTCCTGGGCTCAAGTGATCCTCCCACCTGAACCTCCCAAGTGGCTGGGACTGCAGGCACACGCCATCGTGCCCAGCTTTAAGATGTCTTTAGTAGAGTTTATTTAAGTTAGAAGTTTTGAGAAAAACATAAAAGGACACAGGACCCCAATGATGGAATTGTAGATACAATCCTACTTCGGTTAGTTCAAAAAATATTATTTAGAATTGGGAGGAAAATAAGTGTATGTATTCATGACCCTTCTTCAAGAGTTTTGGCATATGAAGTTACAGAATAACAATAGTGGTTATCATTTATTATTCAATCAAAGATTATATGATATGAATAGAGAGGTTCCTGATCTAATTGAAAACCTTCCCCAATTCCAAACCTATGAATTATCCACCTTCCTACATTCTCCTCTGATGTATGACATTAAGTGTCTTCATGTTTCTCTCTGGTTCTCAAATCTTTTCCTCTGCTATCAGCTTTAGCACTAACCCTGATGGAACATAAGGCCTGACTCATTTTAAACAGAGACAGAACTCTTAGAATGAACAAAGTGTAAACAGTCATTCATTTTTCTGTTCTGTGTATTAGCATGAGCTTGCATGCTGCTGACTTAGAATTAATGTCTTTCATCAGCAATAATGATTGATTCACACATTCACAGATTCTAATCATAAAAATACAACTTCATTTTGGAATGTTTTCAATATAAAAATAGTCAACCAAATACATTCTCCCCTCAAAAACAAAACAAAACAAAAATAGCAGAGGAGGGAGGAGGTAGCGACACCTAATAATAGTCACATGACTTGCAAGTCATTGTCGTGCCACAATGTAATACATAATGCAGCATGATGTGGTCACCAAATGGTACCCACCCTGTTAAATCTTGATTTCTACCCTGAAAGGTGTTCTTAGGGAGAAACAGAACAGAATCGGAGCAACTTCAGATCCAGCACTTAGCTCCTTCTCAGCATGAACTGGAGAGAGCGTGGCAAGAGTCCCAACGTACCGAAAAGCATCATAAAGTAACGCTTGGTGCATATCTCCCTAGAATTGGGAAATAATCTATTCGTAGGCATAAAGTCAGTCTTACGGTTTTCAAAAGATAACTTGTTTCCTAAAGCCATCTGTTCTAAATGGAAGAACAGCTGCTTTCTCGTACAAAGACAAAAGTCAAGATAATCTGGATGTGAAACTATAAAGTAAACTCTATTGAAGAATACATTAGGAGTTGTGCAAGCAAATCAACATGAAGAAACTCAATGTAGGGCATTAAAAGGCCTAAATATTGAGACTTCATGAGTTGTAAGATTATGCATGTATAAAAATACATTTTAGGGCCGGGAGCGGTGGCTCACGCCTGTAATCCTAGCTCTCTGGGAGGCCGAGGTGGGCGGATTGTTTGAGCTCAGGAGTTCGAAACCAGCCTGAGCAAGAGCGAGACCCCGTCTCTACCAAAAATAGAAAGAAATTAATTGGACAGCTAAAAATATAT
>CAUYSK010063167.1:0-23000 GCA_963575035.1 Avahi laniger | reverse complement strand
AGTAATGGGTGACCCAGATCTAGAACTCGGCTATTTGGCTCTTCTTTCAATGCTCTTCTTACTACACGAAGTAGTACACATCCACATCCCACCCCGGTTTTCTATTTTTTTTTTTATTTTTATTTTTATTTTTGAGACAGTGTCTCACTCTTTTGTCCAGGCTAGAGTGAGTGCTGTGGCATCAGCCTAGCTCACAGCAACCTCAGATTCCTGGGCTCAAGCAATCCTTCTGCCTCAGCCTCCCGAGCAGCTGGGACTACAGGCATGCACCACCATGCCCGGCTAATTTTTTCTATATATTTGTAGCTGTCCGATTAATTTCTTTCTATTTTTAGTAGAGACGGGGTCTCGCTCTTGCTCAGGCTGGTTTCGAACTCCTGAGCTCAAACAATCCGCCCTCCTCGGCCTCCCAGAGTGCTAGGATTACAGGCATGAGCCACTGCGCCCGGCCCCGGTTTTCTTTTTAAACAGACAGGGTCTCACTTTGTTGTCCAGGCTAGAGTGCAGTGGTGCAATCAAACTCCTGGGCTCAAGTGATTCTCCTGACTCTGCCTCATGAGTAGCTGGGACTACAGGCTCGCACCACCACACCTGGCTAATTATTTTTTATTTTATGTAGAGACCGGGTCTTGCTATGTTGGTCAAGCCGGTGTTGAGCGATCCTGCCACCTCGGCCTCCCAAAGCATTGGGACTACAGGCACAAGCCACAGCAGCTGGCCCTATCCTTCCCTTTTATGTCAACATGGTGCATTAGTGTTATTAATAAAAATAACTAGTCTCTGCCAAAAATAATGCCCTGATAAGATTTCTTTTCCTTTGTAAGGTTAACAGTAAGAAAATCCAACTAAATTTTAATATGGCTATTGGTTGAATTTATGTATTGGGGTCCTAAGCCTCAGTATCTCAGAATGTGACTGTATTTGGAGACAGGGCCACCAAAGATGAGATTAAGGTAGCACGTGTCTGGCTGGCGTCCTTACAAGAGGAGATTAGGACACAGACATATACAGAGAGACGGACACATGACGTGAAGACACAGTGAGGAGAGAGGCCTCAGGAGAAACCAGCAGTGCTGACACTTTGATCTTAAGGCTTCCAGCTTCCAGAACTAGAGAAAATAAATGCCTATTGTTTAAGCGACTGAGTCTGCTATATTTTGTTATGGCAGCATGAGCTGGCTAATACAGATGATACGTAAAGTATCATCACGGAAACACTCTTGTCTGTCACGTATTTGTTTAATCAGCCCATGACCTTTACAAAAAATAACTATTACTAATCGAAAAAGGCCAGTGATGATGACTGAGACACTTCTGTATTTTTTACAAATGTGTTTTAATAAATTAATGGCCATCTGGGTAATGGGACATGATTTTTACCCACAGACAGCTATTAGTTTTGTGCGCACTGATCTCTCTCTAACCCCTTGCAGGTTACTCAGAGGCAATGATTCCAGTTCGCTATGATGCAGATTGTGGACTCTATCGCCTCAAACATGTTTTTATTTTTTATTTATTTTTGGGGACAGAGTCTTGCTCTGTTGCCTGAGTTAGAGTGCCATTGCATCAGCCTCGCTCACAGCAACCTCAAACTCCCGGGCTCAAGTGATCCTCCTGCCTCAGTCTCCTAAGTAGCTGGACTACAGGCATGCGCCACCAAGCCCAGCTAATTTTTTTTCTATTTTTTAATAGAGATGGGTGTCTCGCTCAGGCTGGTCTTGAACTCTTGACCTCAAGCAATCCTTCTGCCTTAGCCTCCCAGAGTGTGAGGATTACAGCCGTGAGCCATCACACATGGCCTCAAAACATGTTTTTAAAGTCTTTAGCATAATGTTCTCTCCTATAGGACTGTTCTGAAAATGACCATAATTTTATCCTTCCTAATATCCATCAGATTTAGATTAAGAATCTAGCAGTTACAACTATTTTAATTGAGTGATTAAAACTACTTTACCTAAGTATTACAGGAAAACATGAAGCAATATTTTGTTAAAGTCAAGTCCCTGGTAAATAGCACACAGAGTAAACACAGTACATGATAAAGAACAACTTCAGGAAAAGCGCTTCTGTTGATGTTCTCTAACAGTTGGCAGCGATCACTTTGCTTACTTTCCTACTGAGAATGCCTGACTGACACGTGCGTGCAGGGTGTACGGACACAAGGTAAGACAGTGGAAAGCAGCTATCCAATTTCCTACAAAGCTGTATGGAGACGAGTTTGAAGCAAAAGGATATAAAGCTATTTTCATAATCTATATTTGAAGACAATTCAGAATGCCACAATTCAACCTTCAGTTGTTGACAACTGTTACTTACGTTAACATCAAGGCTTTTAAAAGGCCTTCTGTTCTTTCACATCGTAATATGCTTCAGCAATTCCAACATGAAAACAGAGAATTTTTAAGTTATATATAATTTACCTGTTCTATTAAGGATTTCAGGTACTTCACACGGTACATAAAGCTCTTAATTTTCCCCCCAGAAAGCATAAATTGAAAGTAACAAGAATAAAGGACGATGACAAAGTAGAGCCAGGAGTAAGCCTACTCACCTACTGTAACAGCCAACGTAAAAAAAGAAACGCACGGAAAGGCCCCGCACTGCAGTGTCACGTCACAGCTGGCAGGGACTGACACACCACCTGGTCCAGTGCCCTCACTTAAAAATTAAGCAGAAAGAATGCCAATGTCATTTTTAGGCAAACTTGTGTGCCAAGGCAATATCCAAAACCGCCTGCTACTTGGTTTACCAAAACCAATCACAGCCAATACAAGGGCAGATGGAGAACATCTATGAATGGCAGGAGAAACACATTAAAGACTCACCTAATTCTCTGAAATTCTGCAGCCTAAAAACTTACAATTAATTATAGGACACAGAACAAACCGATTACTATAAAAATTAGGTATAAGATTGCAGACTCTGAGCAAAAGAAATACAAGTTTTATAAAAGAGTGATTTCACGGCATACTTAATGTGTCTTTAAAACATAAAGCATCTATATTCTTGTGATGAAAAATTAAAATTTCTTCAACATGCTTTCTCTCCAAAATAAAAGACATCATCTATTTTTCAAGTAAAAAAATAGCTTTGAATTCTAATTCTCAGTATACAAATACAGATACACAGCTGTATTCTAGTGACTAACATAAAACCTTTTATTTGGCAATCTGGAAATAAAGAAACAATTTTTAGGTATCAGCTTATGAAATAAGATTACAGAAAATTATTCACAGAAAATATTACACTATAGATTCCTCAAATCACTCCACTGAAGTACTGTAATTCTGAGGCATTAACAGAGCAGCTCAGAGCCTGGGCACAGAATCGAGGTCTCAGTCCTCACGGCCTCCGGAATTCCTGGGCGAGATACTCAACGCCTGCCCCTTTCTCAAATGTGAAACAGGGCGAAGAGCGGCGCCTTCCTCACAGGACTGTTAAGAGCTAAATGAAATACCATGTAGAACATGCTTACTTGTTAAGCATTTACAAGCGCTATATTAATGTCAAATGCTTTTTATCATCACAGAGCTTAAATGTACCAAGAGAAGAAACAATGAAAAGGAAGGCCCATCTCTCTACTTCCTCAAGAGTGATGACTGCTTTAAATAGGGGACCAATTCACTAGTTTACAAAGACTAGTCATCAATGTCCAACCTTCGAACTAAACTTGTTTTGTTATTTTCTGGGGGAAAATATTTACTGAGCTGTACCTTTGATACCACAGACAGACAACGACCAATCTACCTTCAGCAAGGAAGGTTAGATAATTTAGACTAACCTGAGCATTTGTGCTTCCCAATGGCTCATTTCCTCCCCAAATTGTAGCTTTCTTCCACCAGAGCCAGAGGAGACCCTGCCCTCAAGTCCAACTCAGTCACCTACATGGTCTCCAGCACAGCGGCCCACCAACAAAAGCCTAGAAGCCAGGTGTCCCAAAGCCCAAGTTTGTGTTTATTCCTCACTGAACATCAACCACTCTCCTAAATGCAGGGCAAGGGTGATCTTTCCTATCCTACACTTTAAGCATGAGATCCTTTGGCCAAAGTGAACTGAGAAACATTTTTTTCAGAAGAATCTAAATAAAGCATGTTATAAATTCTACTTTTTGCCTCACTGATTAAATTTACCAAGGAAGATAAAACATAGAACACACATAGGTGTCAATATTACCTTCATTTCTTTATCCTTCACATTGAGAAATAGATTTTTCACTATAGAATCTCACTGACTGGAATATAAGTATGAATAAAAAGCGTTATAAGAAATAGTCAAAGCAAGAATAGATGTGAAAGTATAAAATACACATTATTTAATTCTATTTAAAACAATCCTTTTGTTTAAAATCTTATGATAAATTAAAATTTCTCATTAATATCAAATCACAAACTTTAATATTTAATATATGTGGGATATTGAACTGTCCCCTCTCCCTTCAGTTATTACTGAATGTTATCAAATAAGAACTCTATTCCTTTCTGTTTCTATGCATATCTGACATTTACATGTGATAAAAAAGGTTACTTGGCTTAAAAACTTTTCAGAAGCAAGTTTAACACATCACATTTTGCTCATGAGCACAAAATCTACAGTCAGGAGTTGCACATAAAGGGTTTATTTTAAATGTTTTAAGGATAGGATAGAGTTACATCATAATTATAAAAATTACTTACAGAATTAACAGATTTATATTGTGTATACTTCTAAATGCAGAGAACAGGGAACTGTCTACACATTGTATAAAATAAAATTAAAATTAAAAATGAATTCAGGCTCGAAAGATGAGGTCATTTACCTAACTTTAAAATGTGAACACGAAGACCTCTGAACTATACACATTCATTCAAACTGCACTAATGATGGAAAACACAAAGAGCGCAGCATTTCCAAGGAACCACAGACATTTCGACCATAATTTTGTTATAATAATTGTTCCTGTTTTGTCTTTGGAGAACTTTCGTTTTTTTAAGACAATCAGCTTAAGAGTGTTTTCAGGCACTACAATTTGTGACAATCGGAACAGTCTTCTAATGGGTCTACAGTGTTCAGATTCAAGCCCAATGCACTTCGTGGTTTGGCACGTAAAACAATAATAGAAATGAAATCTGGTTTAGAACTGTGATTTTTTTTAAAGAAAGCACAGTCCCTTCAAATGCTGCATGACATTTACAACTGGAAAATCACCTTCTGTTGGCACTACATTTGCTTCACCAGTGCATTTTTATCCTACAACCACTAAAACAGCACAGTAAGCAAATATACAGGAAACTGAAAGCAAATAAAAATAAAGAAAAAAAAACAAAAACAAAAAACCTAAATATCATTAACATGCAATTTTAGTTAGTTACATTGAACATTCTACTTAGAATACAGCATGCAAAAAAGGATGGTCTGCTTTTAAGATTTTTCTCTGAAGTTTTACGTGGCAGCCTGACATCACACACACGCACGCACACACAATACAATAATACTAGAGCAGGTAAATGAGAAAGGCCGATAAATTTTATACATAGATTCATGTCTCATGTTGTCACAAGTCCCATGATAATTTTGGAAATTAATGTTGAATTCCTAGACCAAGGAACCAACATTCAGATACCAGAAAAATGCAAGCAATGCATGCAGATCTGAAACATGAGCCTAAAATGAAGCCCAAGATATATGGGCTTGGGAGCAGAATTAGTCACAGCGTCATTAAGTATGGCATCAGCCACCAAAAAAAAAAAAAAAAAGACAGAATGGGGAAAAAGATGGAATTAAAAAAACCCCCCAACAAAAAAAAAATCTTCCCCTTCCCTCAGCCCTAAAAGGCAATAAATGGAACAATGATTAGCGTCATCATCATCATTATCATCACCATCATCATGATGTTGCATTCGTCTAGAGACTGGGAGATTGTGTGGTATGTTAACGTTGCTTGCAGAAAAACCACAATGCAAGTCATTAGGTAATGCTAGAAATGTATCAATTGACTCAATCCTCAGGATAGTTCAAATGAACTTTATTTTTCAGCCCAAAGTCACTATGCCAAGTTCTGCATAGTCGGGCATGCTGGACACACTCACAAACTCCTGTACTGTAAATGTCAGTCTGGGCTCCGGGAGCCAGGCTCAGCTTTAAGATGCAGGGACTCTTAAGAGTCAACAGGAAAACACACAGCAGATCTGCAGAACACCTACACAAGAAGCACCTATGTCTTGGGTATCACACTGCTTTCACAAGCTTCGCCCTGGCTGCCGCAGTGAAGCACTGGGCACAGGGCAACAGCAGCTGCGGACAGAAAACTGAGGCACTGTGTTTACATGGTGAGCGGACGTTACCATGCAACAGCACAAGGCACAGGCCCTTATGAAGGCTAAAATGGACATCAAGCAAACCATGTGCAGTGAGGCCCGGAAAGTATGTGATTTCTGGTGTCAAGAACAGCCACAACAGAGGTCACTTGGACCTCTGCGCCAAACCTCTGGTGTCTCATTGACAGCATGCACATTCAGGCTCTGCCCAAACCACAGGTAAGATTTCCAATTTTTCCAAGAGACTAGTTTCACGTATGGCCTTTCTCCTGACTGTCAAACCACCAGGCTTCCTCCAAAACAAAGTGGGAGCAGCTGCTTTGCTGATTAACCAATCACATTTGCAGTTCTAATTCAGTTTAAAACAACCCTGCAGGAATAAACCATGAAAGGACTCTGTGGATAAGGGCTGCTATTACTTACACCCACAAGTGAACACGAACGACTGGACCTTCTATGGTAACGCACCATTGACATGCAAACCCCACGGGGCCGCTGAGTGGAATGAATCCACATCAACAGCACACCTGGAGCAAGGACATACATATACCATCACAAAAGATGTCAAAAGATCAAGCTGTTATTTTTCTAGACATTCTCTGTGGGGAAAAACTGGGGGGTGGGGGTGGGGGAGGGTGGTTCTGACCATAATCATATATCAGCAATAATAGTAATAAAAATTAAAAAGTCCCAGAGAACTTGTTAGAAGGCAACAATGCCACTCTTAAAACTTACATTTCTGATATAAAAGCACTGTGTTCTTCCAGGAACTTACCACAAACACACACTGATGTACTGTTGCCTTTTTAAATCCATATACTAAAATCCAGATTACTGATTTGTACAAATAACGGACCAAATGTGCTGTCCAAAATACACCTACATTACACTATGTAGATCAAGGACCTGGGCTTAGCTAAAAAGTATTTATGATTAAAGAGTAAACAAAAAAAAAATCATACGAACACTTATTCTATTTTACGGAATAAAGTGTTGTCCTAAAAAAAAAAAAAAGAAAAAATTACAAAGCTTAGAATTAAAGGCAGCCTTTTACCCAGATTTCTTACCAGATTCCAAAATTCTAATGCAGATCATCAACTGTTCACAGATAATTCACATTTGGATTTATGGTTTAAAGCCTCCAGAAAGAAAAGGTGCTCTGAACTTCTGACTTTCAAAACAAGCTGAACATTCTTATGTGCTTCCTGGGCCCAAATTTTAATTTTAAATAAAGAGCAGTAATATCATAAATAGGACTGATTTAGGTCAAGCACTCCTGTTAAACTGGAGAAAATTATGTCACCCCCATTCCAATCCACAAAGAAAGGACTGCCAATGGTGTGTGTGTGTATGTGTGTATATAATATATATACATACACACACATATAGGTAGATATAGATACATATATCTCAAAAAAGGCAGTAACAAAAATACCAAACTATGCTTGCATTGTGGCAGCAGAATAAGAGTTTTAGAGTGAAGGGGAACATGGTTAAGATCTATTACAGTTTTAAATGACTATGATACTAGCTTAACTTTTACCAAACTTGCCTGTAACTCCCCTCCAAACAGACAGACTTCTTTTAAGAGGAAGGAGTTCTCCTTACACAAAATGCTTTGTGTTCACATCAATCTGTACTATTCAGAACAAAACCAGTTCTGCTGGCAGAGATTGTGGGTTCGCAGGGACATTTAAGCTTTCATTAAACTGGAAAGCAATCAAGTCTTTATGTCTACAAATTATACATTTAATAGTTCCACAAATTTGGTAGAGTTCATGATGACATCTAGGATGTTTTCACCAAATCGTAGACATAAATATGGAAATCATCATCAAACTTGATGAAATAGACAGAGGGCTTGGCTTCTACTTGATGAATGACCATGCCAGTCCTTTTCGAGCCATCTTCTTTGGCATATTCCACTTGTTTGCCTACCAGGCTGTCCACAACTTCTCCTGGTTCCCTTTCTGCTGGAGGTGAATCATCTGTATTTAAAGGGGGGAAAAAGGAAGAAGAATTTAAAATCAATTTTTAGATATACATCAACTTGCATGTTTATTTTCATAATAATTTTTTTAAAATTTTACTACTCTGAATTCATTGTGATTATCTAGACCAGTGACTTTTCTTAAAGGGTCAGACACTAAAAAGTTTAGGCTTGAGGGTCATATGATTGCTGTCCCAACTACTCAATTCTACCACTGTAGCATTAAAGCAGCCATAGATGATAAATAAAAGAACTAATGTGGCTGTGATCCAATAAAATTTTATTCACAAAAATAATCTGCTGACTCCGATTCAGATATATAAAAAATTTTGAAAATCATAACCAAAAATTCCTTTAGATCATTTTTAATTTGTAGCTGTAATTAACTAAAAATAAGTTGGAGTGACTCTTCAATAGAATTTCAAAGCAGACAATTCCTACAGGGATCACTGAGGATATGGTACATATATTTAAATGCCTAAGTATTATCAGTTTTACTCCGTGAATCCTTAAAGCCTGTTCCCCTTCAACTGCACTGCATTCCACATCATCTTCCTAACCCAGTTTCAAAATAAAAGAAATTGCTGGGTGAGGTGGCTCACCCCTGTAATCCTGGCACTTTGGGAGGCCAAGGTGGGAGGATCACTTGAGGTCAGGAGTTCGAGACCAGCCTGAGCAAGAGCAAGACCCCGTCTCTACAAAAAAACAGAAAAATTAGCTGGGCACAGTGGTGCACCTGTAGTCCCAGCTACTCAGAAGGTTGAGCCAGGAATTTGGGGTTGCAGTGAGCTATGATGAGGTCACCGCACTACAGATTGAGTAACAGAACAAGATCCTGTCTCTCTCAAAAAAAAAAAAGACCTACACATGAGCTAAAATTATAAAACTCCTAATATAGGGACTTATAAATCTTCATGACCTAGGATATAGCAAAAGATTCTGAAATGTGACACAAAAAGCATTAAGCAACAAAAGAAAAAACATAAACTGAACTTCAAAGTTAAAAACTTTTGTACCTCAAAGAACATGGGAGAATATATTTGCAACACGTACCTGGTGACTTAAATGTAGAAACTGACTCTCATACTCCAATAATAAAAGACAATTTAAAAATGGGCAGGGGATCTGAACAGACATTTCACCAAAAAAGACACATAAACAGCCAGTAAGTATATGAAAAGATGCTTGACATCATTACTCAACAGAGAAACAGAAATCGAAACCGCAACGAGGTACCACTTCACATTCACTATGATGGCTAGAATCGAAACAGTTAACAGTGGGGACTGGTGAGGATACAGAGAAATCAGAACCCTCATACATTGCTGCTGGCAATGAAAATGGTGCAGCCATTTTGCAAGTTAGTCTGACAGTTCCTCCAAACGGTTAAACAGAGTTACCATTATGACCCAGCAATTTCACTCCTAGGTACATACCCAAGAAAAGTAAGAACATAGCTCACACAGACACTTATACACAAATGTTTACAGGAACACTATTCATAATAACCAAAAGGTGGAAACAACTCAAATGTCCATTAAAGAATGAATAAATAAAATGTGGTATATCCAACAATGGAATCATATTTGGGCATTAAAAGGAACAAAGTACTCATACATGATACAACACAGATAAAATATGAAAACATGTTAAGTGGAAAGAAGCTGGTCAGAAGGGACCTCATACTATATAACCCATTTATAGGAAAGTCTACAACAAGGAAATCTACACAGAAAGTAAATAATTGGTTGCATAGTGGTGAGAAAAAGGGGATTGGGAAATAATGGACTGATAGCTAGAAGATATGAGGTTTCCGTGTAAGGCAATTTAAATGCTCTAAAATTGACTGTGACAAGGAATGCGCATATCAGTGTATATATTACAAATCACTGAATTGTATACTTTAAATGGTATAGGAATTATATCACAATGAAGCTGGTTTTTTTTTAAACAAACAAAAAACACCCAGGCTTGATGACATTAACTCCAGTCATACCCCTTTCTACCTTCCTCACATGAACAGACTACTTGTGGAAATAGCTAAATGATCTCTATAAATATTCACCCTGTGATCTGTTTGGTACTGAAAGGTTTCCCAACTAACAGTTTTCTGAAATCAGTGGTTTAAAGTAAAGTTCAAATATTTACAGATAAAATAACTGATGTCTGAGAGTAGTTTCAAAATAATTCAGCTGGGAGACAAGCAGATAAAAAAAGACTGACAATGAGATGGTAACTGTTAAAAGCTGACTGAAAGGTACACAGGGATTTATTTTACTGGTCCCCATATCTTCACATATTTTTAAATGATGAAAAGCAATAAATAATACATAGTAGTGTTAATAAAGTAATTATAAAATAACCTTTATTTTATTATAGAAGCCAAGCAGAACTAAAATTTGTAAGACGGTGAAAAATTTTACAGCCTATATTTGTGCATGACTAAAATAATAATCACATACCCCAAAATAAAAATGCATCTTGCAAACTAGTTAATCAAATATCTTGTCCTAAAATCCAAACTTCATTTGAATTATAAAAAATAAAAATTGCCAATATATACTTACTAGAATCAGGCATAATGCGCAGGTCGCCTTCCTTGTAATCATCTAAGAGCTGGTACATGTACAAGACAGGGTCTTTCTCATAGGTAATGTAAAACCACGTGTTCATGACAGGTGCACGTGCTAAGACCATTCCCCTCCACTCATCTTTAGAGCCATCCTCTGTCTCAAACATATGTTCCACCGCTTTACCAATCATCGTGTCTGCCAAGTGTGCATCACTGATTCGAGATGTGGCTGGGAATTTAAAAGGAAAAAAAGGTTGACAAAGTGTTTCATTGAATATGTTATGAAGACCGAACTCGCTAAAGGAGACTACCCAAAATTTTGTCCATGCAACATATTGGCAAGCATCGAAACCTGAGAAGGCTTTAAGAAGTATGAAAACCAAACACAAACTCCTGGGCTCCAGCCCACAGTTGGATTCAACAGGAAGTATTTTGTCCAAGTCAGTTAACTGAGAGAATCTGGTTTTTTTCTTTTCATTTTTCTGCATTCATCTATTCTTGGTCCTGTACCCAAATCAGAACTTTTAATTGTTCATTCAAAGCAGGTATAAAGTGCTTTTTGTTATTGTTTATATAACAGTTATTTTAAATTTTTGAGATAATTTCAGACTTACAGAAGAGTAGATGTAAAAACAGAATTGCCACAAATGGTTCACCTTGCCTCCCTTTATAATAACATCTTACATAACCAAAGAACATTTATTACAACTTATAAATTAACCTATTCAAGACATTTGGTTTTTTAATAGCTGATGTTTATTTTGCATCAACCTCATTTCCACTTTCTGTTAAGGCACAGGTTTTTCCTCTTGCCCCTACAACCTACTCTCCAAAGCAACCAGTCATCATTGTGACGCTTATATCAGACTGTGTTATTTAAAATGTTCCCATGTTTTCCCTTCATAATCTGAAAACCAACCAAACTGCTCACCTGGATCACAGGCCCTAAGCCATCATGCCTCTGCCCTCAGGCTTTGCCATCTTTCTCTTCATTGCCTGTGCCTCAGCTACTCTGCTCCTCTGCCATTTCGTGTGTGCTCTCCTCCACCTGGAACACTCTTCCATATACCTTCAGGGGCCTGGCTCCTGCTACAGCATGTTTCCTCTTGGGGGCTCTCCATGACCATCCAGCCAAAAGTAGCTCCACCAATCCTGGTCATATTACCCAGTTTTACTTCTTAATAACATCTGTCATTATCTAAAGTTATCTTGTTTTACGCATTTGTTTACTTGTCTCTTGCTTATATTTCCCCATGGAAGCAGAGCCCTTTCCTCTCTTGTTTCTAGTATCTAGATCATAGAAATTCAATATTTGTTGTATGATTTAATCAGATGGCTCATGTGTTTGAGAGCAGAGGCCTCCCAAATGGTATATCGATAATCCTATCCCTACTCTATAATTCTGTTCAAAACTAGGTAGAAAAGTTTGCTTTTCAGCATTCAATGTTATGATCTGTTTTTTTGGTTAATGTATAAAATCCAGGCTCACAAAGACATGCTGTTGAAAGAATATTCTAATTGTCTTTCACATAGTTCTAGATATTCCTCTATGGAATTACATTAAAACTCAACAAATGGTAGCTCCTTAAAGGTTAGTTGCAACACAGAATCTGAAACTATTAATAAACTTGTTGTGTTTGTTACATTTAAACTCATTTGTCTCCAGATAATTTTATAAAGAGCTCCTACTACTAAACCAAAAACTCAAATAACCTGATTTAAAAATGGTCAAAGGACTTGAATAGACATTCTTCCAAACATGATATACGAGTGGACAACAAGCAAATGAAAAGATGTTCAACATCGCTTATTATCAGAGAACTGCAAGTCAAAACCACAAGACAGCACGTCACCTCACATCCATTAGGATGGCTACTGTAAAATAAATTAAGTGCTGGCAGAGAGATGGAGAGTTGGAACCCTGTGCGTGGTGGGTGGGATTAGAAAATGGTGCAACCACTGAGGAAAACAGTATAGCAGTTCTGTTTAGAAAATATAAATTAGAAATGCCATATTAAAATCAAAACTACCATATGATCCAGCAATCCGACTTATGAGTATATACTCAAAAGAACTGAAGAAAGGATCTCAGAGAGATATTTGTACATCCATGTTCACAGTAGCACTATTCACAATTTTACATTTTCCAAATTCACATTTTTACCAAGAGGTGGAAGCAACCCAAATGTCCATCAGTGGGTGAACGGACAAACAAAATGTGGTATATACACACAATGGAATATTATTTTCAGCCTTAAAAAGGAAATCCTGTCACATGTTACAACATGGATGAACCTGGAGGATATTATGCTAAATGAAATAAGCCAGACACAAAATAACAAATACTGTGTGATTCTACCTCTATGAGCTGCCTACCACAGTCAAATTCATAGGGACAGAAAGTAGAATCGTGGTTGCCAGGGGCTGGCTAGGGAGAGGGAGAAAAGGGGACTTGTTGAATAGATAGTTTCAGATTTACAAACTGAAAAAAATTCTGTTTCCTAACAATGTGAATGTATCTAACACTACTGAACTGTACACTTAAAAATGGTTGGAATAGTACATTTTACATTGTGTTTTTTCCTACAATTTTTAAAAAATTGTCTCTTGCACTTTGAATGACTTTCACCAAGCATGATTTGGTAACATCATATATTGCTCATATAGAAAATACTGTGTTCGCTGAATTATGCAAACCTTCCAAATAGACAGTGGGGCAACTCCACCGTGCAACTGTGAAAGAATGAGAATGAAAAGAGCCTATTACATCTTAACGATATGAAAATAATCTTGACCTCATAAACCTCCTAAATGGGCTTGAGGGAACCCAAAGGGTTCCCTGGGAACCACTGCTCTAATGCCATCATATACTTTCTGACTAACTGACTCCCACCCGCCCCTTCCCCCCCCCACCACCTTTAGCTTAAGAAAAACACAATTATAACTATAGTCTAATGTGCTGCCTGAAGCAAATTAGGGAAGACTGTTTTCTTCCTACATAGAACATAAATGAAGGGCAAGTAAATTTTAGACTAAAGTACCACAGTGAACACAAAAATTAGTAGTAACTGAATTAGGCACATGATATGTTGCTGATTTGCACAGAACTTTTGGATTTTCTTTTGTAACCTGCTTTTATCATTTACAAAAGCAATCTAGGTCTACTGTCGAAAGCTGAGATAATCCAAAAGTACGAACAACAGTATGCAATCCTTAATCCTATCACCAGAGACACCTGCATGTTTTTTGTTCTGATGACAAAAGTGTTGATAAGCACAGGTCGTGTGCCAATATAAAGGAAGTTTGAAGTGAGCTAGTCTTGCCCTAGAAGAGGTAGAGACTAAAATTATGGCTCAGAAAAAGAATGCATGACAACTATTGAGCACACGTAATTGCTATAATGTTTGTACAATATTTTTTAAGTCCTGCAGGTAAGATTCTTAATATGTTAAAGTTTCTTATGTGGGAAATTGATGTCAAGATCAAGAAGGAATACAGGATGTGCATCAAGAGGAAGAACAGCTGTTCAGTCAAATAAGAATAGATGAAAATGTTGAAAATACTGAAGATTTAATACTACTTTCAGGAGTAATAATAAAGATTTAAATTTAAAGAAAGATTTCTGTGAAAACTGAACTTTGTTTATACAAGATGAGCAAAGATTTAGCATTTGATATCTAAAGAGAAGATGAACAAAATAAGTGGCTGCTATGGGAGAGTTAATTTGCTAGGGAAACTCTTATGTCCCAAGAATACAATGGCACAGTCTGAAGAAAAACAGAGGGAGGATATCAGATTAATTCCTTTTCTGGACAATTTGATCCCAAAATCCCTACTCTCCCAAGTCTAGATCTGTTGAAGCTTTATTTTTTAAAGGCACAGACTTTTAAAGACTATTCAAAAGCATAAACTATATTTTAAGCAATAGCAGCATCACTGTAGTAAGAAAATATTTCAAAGTACTTGGAAGAAAAGTACTATTGAGTATATCAATAGTACTTTTAATAGTACTTTTAACAATAGTAACTTTTAACAATAGTTAAAAATAAAATCAATAATTATTACTTAACTTAGACCTTATGCCTTAAGGAATATTTGCAAGGCAAAACTGACATTGTATGACATGAAGAAGAGCCACTCATCTCCACAAACATTATTCAAACAAACCATAAAGAATGCATAATAAAGCTCACATGTTTTGGTTGCTTACATTTTGACTCAAAGCATAGACAATTATCATTTATGTAATACACAATAAAAGATACACTTCACATAAAGATTCTAAAATAAATGCATAAGATTTCTCTTAGCAATTGTACCTGATGAAATCAACACACAAGATATTTGAGCTAATGATAAATAATCTGACAGGTACATCAGATAACGGTGAGCAAAAATGTTAGAAAAATAACTATATTAGAAATTAACAGATTGTAAACTTCTTAGGGGGAAATTTTATACATCTTTTTTTCCCTCACACAGTTCCTTAAACTGTGGCTTCAAAATATCTGCTTTCGATCAATTTTTTGTGGTATTAGGTGACTTAATCAAATGTTTCTCAGGAGGGGTGCTTATGTTCAAATAAAAGTAAAAATATCAATAACCTAAAAAATAATAAAAAAGCATTCATTTCAATATTTTAAAAACATATAATACACAAATAGTAAAAAGAACTTACCAACTCTATCAGGGAGGACTTCAAGCGCAGAAACTCTTTCATCTTTATTAAGTTCTAGTCCATAAACACAGTCAAATCCATCGTATTTTATAAGATACAAAGAAGGATTTACAGGCACCTGGTCCAGAACGGTTCCTTTCCACTGGGTAACAGGGCCATTCCCCTCTTTCCACCCATGCTGAATCCTGCAGCCTACGATGTTCCGTCGGGGCTGGGAAACAGGTTTGCTCGGCCCCACACTGCTCCGATGTTTTCTGTATTCACACATACACACACATAAGGTATTATCTCAAAGGTACATACACGCCTAGATCCAACCCAACTATTGGCTAGCATGTTATAATTACAGGTGGTCCCAAGGTATGTGCAAACTCATGTTTGCCACAATTTTGCTTCAGGTGACTAAAGGTGGTTGTCTTCTACCCTCATAGCAGTGGTGGCTCAAAGGTGAAGCCCTTTTCCATCAACAAGTGTGTAACATGGTATGTGAGCAATAGGAGTTTGCTGTGCACCTGAACTGTGTACAAGCAGAAAAAAAACTACTAGTCAATAGCAACTTAAGCATCAGCTTTTCCAGCTTTCTGAGTTTCCCTTTAATTCAATCAATTCACAGTTATCCAAGTTAATTAAAGAGAAGGGCTGACCACATGAAAAAGATTATACCATAATTACACATGCATACAGTTTTATATATGAATTCCTTTCAATTCAAAAAGAAATATGAAACTATTCAATTTCACCCATTTAATGCTCAAATTCTACTCCTACTGGCTTAAACAATAAAAATAAACTAGACATTTAACTTTTTCTTAAACTGGAGTCCATACTAACTTATATCAACACATTATATCCCATTACTTCTCTACGAAACATATCATCTTAAAGACTAAAATTTACAGCAAATACTTAATGTAATATTAAAAGTTATTAGAGCAACATCAAACTAATTTCTGAATTATTAGCAAGTGAAATATCTAAATATATGTTTACAAATAATACCCCTTGTTCTTAATATTAGGAAAAATCTTGAAACCCAAAAACAAGGGACATCTTGGCCTGAATGCAAGCTGAATGCCAAAACCAACATGCAAATGCTGATATATGCCAAGAATGAAAAAATTAATAACGCTGAAAACAATTCCCTTCCCACTGTCCTATGGGTATAAAGCTCTCACTTGGTACACCATGAATAAAAGTATTAACATCTGGCATATAACACCAGTAAGTTTTTTAAAAAACCAATTTATTGTAGGTTTTAATAGTTAAAACTATAATTATATATATTCTAAACATGAATAATTTATTCTAGGCCAATTACATGAATTTAGCTAAGTCATGTAATTGGGGGCAGGGGGACACCAGAGTCAATCATAAGTACTCACCTCAAAAGGAAAACTTCTTCACTGCAATGAAAAACTCAAGAGGGGGACCTGAGCCTAATCGGAGTGACTGGGAAGGGCAGTTCACAGGGTTGAAGACCATGAGGCCAGAAAACCCAGGTCTGCCCAAGCCCTCAATGCCCTGCAAACACCCAGCTAACCTTCCTTCCAGGAAGGCAGAGCCCTGCTCTGAGCACACAATCCTCACTAAGCAGGGTGGGACACGGTGAGGGAAAGGTAAGGGTCAGGCACAAATGAGGGAATGTTCAGAGGCAGCAGGTCTCAGAAAGTATGACAGAGGTGGCTACAGGGAGAGGCCTTATTTTTAAACATGCCACAGGGAAACAGAAGAGGCAGCCTTAGGGCCCTGAAGCTAGGAAAGCCCTCCTGGAATCATCTCACCCAATCTCGTTTACATGAGTCTCAGGAAAGGACCGTGACTGGACAACATTCAAAGATATTTTGAGATGGAAAGAGACTAACAATCTGAAAGACGTTCTGACCAGCAGCTGGGGGCAGGCCAGAAAAATATGCCCTTCAAGTGGAGGAAAACTGTTAGTTAACATTGAGCCGATAACAGAAGCCATGAAGGAGGAACTGTGATGGTTAATTTTGTGTGTCAACTTGACTGTGCCATGGCGGGCCCAGATTAAACATTGTTTCTGCTCAGTCTGTACATTTGAATCAATAGACTGAATAAAGAAGATGCCTTCACTGAAGTGGGTGGACATCATCCAATCTATTGAGGATCGAACAGACGGTGGAAGAAAATGGAATTTGCTCCTTTTTCTTCCTGCCTGCCTGCTTGACCTGGAGATTCTGTCTTCTCCTGCCCTTGAACTAGGACTTACACCACTGGCTCCCCTGGTTCTCAGGTTTTTGAGTTTGGACTGAATTACACTACCAGCATTCCTGGGTCTCCAGCCTGCAGAAAGCAGCCCGTAGGACTTTCCAGCCTCCATAATCATGTGAGCCAATTCTTCATAATACATGTATCTTTCTCCCAATGGTTCTGTTTCCCTAGAGAACCCTAATATAAGAGCATATATCAAAAATAAAAAAGCTCAGAAATAAGAAAGCTGGATAAAAGAAGATGTGAGAAAAGTCAGACAAGGCAAGGAAACACCCAGCAATCTGAATATTTTTTCAGAAACGAAGACTAAACCAGAAGAACATGAGAGGAAACAGACACCGCAGGAGCACACGAGGGAAACGGGTGAGGAACAGGTAACAGACGGGGGTGAAACATAATTAAGAAATGGTGACAGATACAACATTCCAACTTCTTCTATGTAACAGAAGTACCTAAAAACTAAAATCAAAGAGAGAGAAAAGAGTACCAAAAACCATAATTCACAACAACTGTCCTGAAATAAAACACGTGAATATACAAATTTGCCCCCTGGAAAACAAACCCAGAATGACTGACGCTGAGACATATACAAGTAAAACAAATGGATTTTAAAGAAAATAACATCCTTTGGGCATCCAGGCAAAAGGACCAAATCATGTGTAAGGAAAAGACAATTGAATCTGACAACAACACTTTATGCCAGAAGGCAATGAAATAACAAACAAAATTCTCAGGGGTAAAAAAAATATGAGCCAAGGATTTTTTTATCAGCCAAAAATCACACATTTGACCTTCCAGTACAAAGGCCATAGATAAAATTGTTATGAACATGTAAGAACACAGAGAACACTGTTCTCATAAATGTTTCCTAAGAAGTTACTGGAAAATGAGCTTTAAATAATATAGGAACTCCTACAGAAGCTTCAGCATAGCACTGACAGTAAGCAATGAATATTATTTACCTATATGATAAATGGTGAGGATGAGAGAGAAAAGTGTGTGTAACTGTTACTGTTCTGATATTATAGAATTAACAAAACTCTCAAAAATGGGAGGAAGGAACTTGTAAAGTATAATAAACATGTTGGCTCCTTTATAAAATTTGGAAGACAAGGATATTACTTCACATGAGATAGAGAAAGTTGAGGGCAAAATAATAAATTCAATATTGTCCACAGTAAAGAACCAATCTATATCATCTAAACAATAAAGTCTGTAGCTTGTAGTCACTAACACTACTCAGATCCAAAAGAAAGTGGATTCTTAGACATTTTCATAATCTCTAGGAATATGCAATGACATTCATGGCCTCTTCAGAAAAATGGCTGGTAAAGGAGAATACTGCCGTAGAATACAAGAAACCTTTTTAACAATGCTTTTTTCTTCAAACAGACAACCAATTACGTATCTTCTTTTGATATTTAAGCAAAAGACCCAGTGAGTCATTCCTCTGTACAGGATCAGGCTTTCTTCACATTTACAACAAAGTTTGGTTCTCAAACTTCACTGAGGAAAGAATTCAATCAAATTCCCATTTTGTAATTTACACAGACATTCCACTATCACTACCGAAATTCTAAGCAAATATATCATCTTCACCAGCATGGTGGTTAATTTTGTGTGTCAACTTTCCTATGCCACACTACTCAGGTATGTGGTCAAATATCAGTCTAAGATGCCATTATGAAGGTATTAAATATTTTTTAGCTGGAATTAACATCTGGACTGCAGGCCATGAGTAAAGCAGATTACCCTAACAATGTAGACAGACCTCACCCAAGAGAAGACCAGCCTCCCTAGAGGAGATTCTGATTCCAGGCTGCCTTCCCTCTCGTGCCGCAGCATCAGCTCTTCTCTGGGTCTCCAGATGGCTGGGCCACCCTGTAGATTTGGGCCTTGCCAGCCTCCAGAATCACGTGAGCCAATTCCTGAACATAAATCTTCCCTCCCCTTCACCCACCTCATGTATATGCACACATATGGTCTCTCTCTCTATTGGTTCTATTTCTCTGGAGAACTCTGACAACCAAAAAGGGTTATTTTCTAGATTCACAATCAGGAAATTTTCTACCACCTTGATTTCCAACAAAACTAATATAAACTCAGCCAATAACAGCAGAATGTCTAGTTCAGTTGCTCCTCCCTTCTCTATTTGTTAGCAGCATTCCTCTGTAAATGGTGATTATCTGCAGTTGCTCCTGATAGTGCCAGACACATGCCTGGATCACATTTCAAAATAAACATTTTTCATACCAGTCACCTCTGGGGAGAGTAAACGTTTCCTTCCTCTTTTGAGCATTATAAAGGGCTCACATCTGGCCAGGAGGGGTCCTCCTCACAGTGGGTCCATCATCCTTTAACTCCCAGGATGAACAATCCTCCCCCAAGTGAGTTTTATATCCTCATCTTTTTAAAATATTTTTTATTTTTGTACGAGATGAGGTATCACTCTGTTGCCTAGAATGGAGTGCAGTGGGGCAATCATAGCTCACTGTAATCTCAAACTCCTGGTTTAAGGTGACGCAGCCTTCCAAGCATTTGGTCATTATATATGAAATGTCCAATTTTGAATCAAAAGCATAGGCAATCTCAAACAAGCAGCAGCATAATTAATCAACATACGTGCCTAAACTCTCAAAACGGTTTTAACGATAGCTATCTTAATGGTAGCTTGCTTATGCCAGCAGCAAAGAAGCCTAGAGCGAGTGGCAATAAAACCGCAAAAGCCATTATCCACAGCTTGTTGAAAACCGAGTATTTTTCCTTGCAAGAAGTGGTCAAAAGCCTGGAAGAAGTGAAAGTTGGTGCAAGGTCTGGTGAATACAGTGGATGACAGAGAGTTTCCAAGTTCAGCCTCTCCAGTTTGAGCAGCACTGTTTGTGCGACATGTGGTTGAGCACCGTCTTGCAAGAGGATTGGCCTGTCTTTACTGCCCAATCTCGGCTGCTTAACCACAAGCATCCTCATTATTTCCTCCAACTGGTTGCAGTAGACATCTGCTGTAATCGATGGACCAGGTTTCATGAAGCTGTAGTGGGTAATACCAGCGCTGGACCAAACAGACACCACTAGCTTTTTTTTTTTTTTTTTTGAGACAGAGTCTCATTCTCTTGCCTGGGCTAGAGTGCTGTGGCATCAGCCTAGCTCACAGCAACCTCAAACTCCTGGGCTCAAGTGATACTCCTGCCTCAGCCTCCCGAGTAGCTGGGACTACAGGCACACGCCACCATGCCTGGCTAATTTTTTCTATTTTTAGTCATTTGGCCAATTTCTTTCTATTTTTAGTAAAGACAGGGTCTCACTCTTGCTCAGGCTGGTCTCGGACTCCTGAGCTCAAGCAATCCTCCTACCTCGGCCTCCCAGAGTGCTAGGATTACAGGCGTGAGCCACCGCGCCGGGCCACCATTAACTTTTTTTGATGAACATTCAGTTTTGGACTGTGTATCAGTACTTCATCTTTATCCAACCATTGTGCCAAATGCTTGCAATTGTCAAAAAGAATCCCTTTTTCATCACACATAACAATACACTGTAGAAATGGTTCGCCTTTATGTCACGACAGCAAAAGGCAAGCTTCCAGACAATTTCTCTTCTGATGCTCAATTAATTCATGAATGCGGCTATCTATCCAGCTTCTTTACCTTGTCTGTTTCAAATGGTCCAATATTGTTGGAATAATAACGTCAACCCTTGTAATTCACATATAGGTTCAGATAGATTCACTTCCACTACAGTTTTCAGTTCATCATTATCCACCCTGGTTTCAGGTCAATCAAATAGCTAAAATCACCAGAATGGAGTTTCTCAAACCATCAATGTACTATGTTTTCATTAGCCACATCCTTCCCAAACACTCAATATTTTGAGCTGTCTGCACTGCATTGGTTCTAAGATAGCATTCATATTCAAAAATAACATGAATTTTTGACTTATCCATGGTTTTACAAAAAATTGCTCTAAAAAATACTGAAAGATAATCACAAGCCAAAATAAACATTTGAAAGAATGAAGATGTACCTTCACAATAAAAAGTGTCAAAGCGAAATGTCATTAGAGATATCAAGTGTCAAACTTAGTACTTAAGGAAATAAAAGACATTCCATACTTAATAACCTAACAGCTGGGACTACAGGGTCCCAACACCACTTCCAGCTAATTCTCTTTTCATGTTTTGTAGAAATGGGGGTCTTAGTACATTTGTAGCCCAGGCTGGCCTGGAATTCCTAGCCTCAAGCGATCCTCCTACTTCAACCTCCCAAACTGCTGGGATTACAGGCATGAGCCACTGCACCCAACCTCACCTTTTTTTTTTTTTTCTGAGACAGTCTCACTCTGTTGCCCAGGCTAGAGTGCCATGGCGTCAGTCAGCCTAGCTCACAGCAACCTCAAACTCCTGGGCTCAAGCAATCCTATTGCCTCAGCCTCCCGAGTAGCTGGGACTACAGGCATGCACCACTATACATGGCTAATTTTTTCTATATTTTTAGTTGTCCAGCTAATTTCTTTCTGTTTTTTTAGTAGAGACGGGGTCTCGCTCTTGCTCAGGCTGGTCTCAAACTTCTGAGCTCCAGCGATCCATCCGCCTCAGCCTCCCAGAGTGCTAGGATTATAGGCGCCTGGTCCTCACCTTCTTTTAATAAGAAAATTTTAATCATTAACTTTTGCCGTGATAAATGATATTCCTACTCTTATTCTTAACATTTTGTTTTCTGTTTTCTATTTGCTTTGTTTTCATTTCTTCACCTCCCTTTATTCCTTTATCTGTACAATCAGAATGACTAAGGTTTCTTTGCACCAAATGAAGCTTCTAATACGAGCTATGTATCTTTTTTTTTTTTTGAGACTGAGTCTCACTGTGTTGCCTGGGCTACAGTGCAGTGGTGTCAGCCTAGCTCACAGCAACCTCAAACTCCTGGACTCAAGCGATCCTACTGCTTTAGCCTCCCGAGTAGCTGGGACTACAGGCATGTGCCACCATGCTCGGCTAATTTTTTCTATATTTTTAGTTGTCCGATTAATTTCTTTCTATTTTTAGTAGAGATGAAGTCTCGCTCTTGCTCAGGCTGGTCTTGAACTCCTGAGCTCAAACGATCTGCCCGCCTCGGCCTCCCGGAGTGCTAGGATTACAGGTGTGAGCCACCGCGCCCGGCCCAAGCTATGTATCTTATACCCAGTCTTCCAGCAATTAACTTTCCAATATCATACCTAAATTTGTTTTTACTAAAATCTACAATT
>CAUYSK010063166.1:0-18309 GCA_963575035.1 Avahi laniger | reverse complement strand
ACTGTCCTGTGTCTGCTTTAACACAGAAGGTTGGGTAGGTGATGACGTCCCAATGCTTTACTCTATATTTCAGCAGGATCATATTGCAATTATCTTAGATAAATTTGAAAGCAAGTATTTTTAGTTTGCCACCATGATTACAAGCAAAAAGAAAACCCAATCAATAATATGTTTAACCGAATAGAGTATCTTTTGAACCCCAAGGAAGCAGAATGATTAGCTGTAAAGGACTGCTGTTTGTAAACCGTCTGTGTGCTGGAGGAGAATTTTCCACTTTGAGAGGTCTTGGATTTGGTGGCTATGGATGACTCCAGAGGACTTTGCCATCATTCCTTATCATAGTTAGGGAGATTGAGAAAGAGCCACTGATACTCACTTTGGCCAGAATCCTTACCCCCATAGAGAGGTCACCTATATGGTAGAGTTGTGATGGCACCTGCAGCTATCCTGAGGACCCTAATGGCTAATTATTGGACATCAGGCCCACTGCATTGGCTTATATACAACAGAGATAACTTTATCTGAATTTCGAAATGGCTAACTAAATCTTTGGCTTGTGGGGATATGTTAGAAACCCTCCAAACTTTCTTGTTAGTCAAGGGCAGGGGCCAATGTGATTTTGACTCGTGTGAGCCTTGAGAATTGAAAGAACATTTACCTGATACCGCCTGCAAGGCAATTTAAGAGAAGCGGGTAGAATTCACTGTGTCACAGTGATTATGGATCTAGACAAGCTGGTTGTTAAAAGCAGCAAATTCCATCCCAGGTCACCTTTAAGTAGACGTTATAAATCTTTAAATACAAGTTTCTTTTCTTCTCAGTGGGAGGCTGGCGAAGATTGCTAAGGTGACTCCCATTTATAAGGAACTGGTGTAAAAGATCCTGGCAGCTATTGTTGCTGGTAATCGGTTCCTTCTCTCCTATCCTGAAATTACTTTCAAGGTAGTTCATAAACAGGTTTACAGTTATTTTATGGCTTGCTGTTTAATAGTGCTTCCCCAGTCTAAATTTTGCTCAAGATATTTTACCTTACCAACAGGGCTTAATTTATTGGTACTATTAGACATGGATACAAAGTTAAACAAAGGATTAAAGTAGCTGTTTTCTTATTGCACAACATAGATATGTCAGATCAAATCTGCTGGATTTTAAAGCTCGAGTTTGTTATTATACTTTGCATTTGACAAGAATCAATGCTACATATCTCTGAGAAAAAATAGTGTGATTTAATTCTAGTACCTAACCCCAGTGCCTGGTACATAGTAGGCACCCAATGAACAATTATTTATCGACAATTTATTTCAAAATTTATTGGTTGCCTAGTCCGTACAAGGTTCCAGGTCTGGTACATAGTTGGTGCCCCATATTTTCATGGATAAATGATTGACTCTATTCAAGATCATTATTATCTATGGAAGAAACATCTATAAACAAATAGTGGTAGAATCAAGTAGAATAAGGTAAATGTTTGATGGCTAAAACCAAAGTTTAGTTAAAACACTTACGGGAGAAAGATTAATTCTCTTTTAAAGTAATACCGATAAACCTTATGGGGAGAATGATCTCTGTGTCCTCACAAAGTACGTTACCAGCTGTAGAGTACGGCACTTGAGTGAAAATGTCACCTCTCAGCTCACCGTGACACCAGGGCTGAAGGAAACATTTCATACTAGGGTTATCCATGTTTAATTTCCCAACATCATGAAAGACTGAAAGTGTCTGTGTTTTTAATCAAAAAGTTCCATAGTCTTGAGTCTAAGCTTCAACTGTTTGCTTCATGGCAGCAGCATGTCGTGCTCCTCCATCCAGAATGTGTCTGAAGCGGCGTGGTGGCTTTACCATGGGTTGGGTCACCGTCGTGCTCTACAGGGCTCCCTTCCCCTCAGGGCTGTGCAGCCTTCACCCTTTGCTCACCCCCCTCGCTCTGTTCTGAACCTTTCTCTTCACACTGTATTTCAGTTTACTGTTTACCGCATGGCCTGCAGATACAATGCTACAGCATGTCTCTGTGGTTCAAGTGCCTGCTCTCCTCCTTTCCCTGGAGAGGACATTGGCACAATTTCATTTCTGAAGCAACTGGCATCTCAAATTATGCCTTAAGTCACCTTAGCCCAATTTAAAACTTTCTTGTCCTCATAGCTTTTATGGATCAGCAGCATATGTCTTGCCTAGCCATCAAATATAACAAGAGCAGACAGTCCTGTCTCTCTGATGGTTCCTGTGTAATCATCCCACATCCGTGTGTCACCAACACATACCCTTTTGTCAGGTTAGAAAAGTGAAATTCATGAGCTTAAAAATAGAGGACATCTCGGTGGAGTTGCAGCTATGCCAGAGTTATGCTTTCTTTAAAAAGGGACTGCAGAGAAGCTGCCTTGCTGGTTAGAACAACACAGGATGTGTTGCCGACACCCTTGGAGGCAATGTCTAAGACCACTGCTCCATCTGGTACTGACATTGACGTCTTGAACACCGATTAGCACATTTCCTGGACTGAACACTGCCCTTTGGCTGAACCCTCCGAATACTGTGCTTGCTGATGTTGCGTTAGACTGAAGAGTGTCATCTCAACACTTTCTGTTGCTATTGCACTGGCCTCCTTTGGTTCAGATGCCACAGTCAGTCCTGTTAAGTGAAAAATTAAGGAAGAACCAGCAAAAAGATAAAACACTTATTGGAAGTCACAGCATAGCATAATTACCATCAGGATAGTAACACTCCAAGAAGGTTTTTCAAGTGTTAAAATGGTGTTATGTTGAGATGTTGTATTACCTCTTGCTAGTACCTAAACAAAAACAATAGTACCTAAATTTTACTTTCTAATGTGTCCTCCAGAAGAACAAACCAGCAATTAAAACTTCTCATTAACAAGTGTAACTTGTAGCATATAGTAGACTTACAATAAAAGCTTATTTGTATAGCAAGGATGATTGTGATGATAAAGGTACTTACAATGTTATAAGGTAAGCATTTTACACATAGCTCCTTCAATGTATCTGTCTTTCAAAGATACCTACAAGGTGAAAATTTTTATCCCCATTTTACAGATGACAAAACTGAGGCTTAGAGGAGTGACTTCTCTAAGGTCACACCAAGAGAAAGTTCAGGAAATAGGTGGTCTAATTGCCGTCCCTTCATGTATGAGTTGGTGTTCTATCAGGGAAGCAGAGTCTAAGTGATATGGAATAAAGAATTTATTATAAGGATTAGATCCTTCTCAATTTTGAGAGCTGGTAAAGTCTAAGAAAGGCTGTTACCTCTGCATCTCTAGTGGTGTGGTTGAAGTTGTTTTTGGTTAGCAAAGGGAATGTATTGTAAGGATACAGAGGTATCTTATGGGGCTTTGGGCCCCGATAAATGCCTGCAGTTGACAACTGGCAAGTCATCAGGAACCAACGTGCTGGTTTTCTCTCTCTCTCTCTCTATCGTCTTTTTCTAGAGATTGACTTTTTTTTTTTTTTTGCTTTTTCGTGCATATGGTGGAAGATGAACACTTGTGTAGCTACCAAATGTATAGATCTTATGTCAAGGGATTGACAAGAGAATGCTTTGGAGCTACGAATTCTAATTTCAGATTCCAGGGATGAGAATCTCATTGACCCCACTTCAATCAAGTGTCCAACCAGCTGTGACTAGGGAGGGCTAAAGTGTAGACAAGGAGGCTCATGGATGCGCAGGCATCTCCAAAAGATGTTACAGCCTGGACCGTCTGGCATTATAAGAAGAGTGAATTACAGGAAATGATAATGGAAACGGGATATTTCTGAAAGTTGATTTGACAGGCTTTGCTGCTTCCTTTTATAGCAGAAAGTCTCCTGAAACTAATTGGATAAGGGGACTGAGATTTTGCTTTTTAAACAAAAATATTTATTTCCAACTGGATGTGAAAACTATCTTGGAAGGATTATATTCTATCTTGCTTTTCGTGGTTTCAGATAATTGTAGAATTGTTATGCATATATAACCCAGCTTCTATTTCCTCAATTCATTAAAAAGGAAACTGAAGATCAGAGAGATTAAGGGATTACTAAACCTCTCTTTTTAATTTAATTATTTTTAACCATAATCCCTCATCCAAATTGCATAGATCCTCTTGGAATTGGTTTAGAAAAGAAAGTCAGTGATCAGAACTCTATTTGACAGATTGGGTTAATCTTCAGTTTTTCAAGTGAATTGGGATTAAGCTAAATTATTCTTACTGTATCTTAAAATAACTGCTTTCCTCCCTCAAAAGAACATGCATTTAAGTTGACAATCTCTTGGTTTTGATTCCGCAGATGTCTCCCATTTGAACATACGGTGATTGTACTTAACACTTATGCTGAAATTCTTGCAAACACTGGGGATTTGAGACCAAATTTCAGCCCCAAATTTGATATTTATTGGCTTCAGCAACTCTTTCTCATAACCTTCTCTCAACCTTAAAATAGTTTGAGATTATTATATTTGTCTGAGTGTTAGTAAAAAATGTCATTACATTGTGGTGGAGAACAGCATTTGAGCAATTGTGCTGACTTGTTTCAATTCTAGAATATTATACTTTTCTTTGTCATGTTGGGGCTTTCTAAATCCCTAACTCCTTTCCTTAATTTATTGTAATGACTTTTCCTTGTATTTTGTTATTTTCTTTTTTATCATTTCATCTCATGTGAGTTTAAAGTCATTTACAAAAATAAAAAGAATAAAAGATTTTCCTTAGGCTCCAACACATTTAACTTTTAGTGCTGAAATACTTTTATGCTGTTCTTATTTTATTGTGCCTATTAATATTTATGTATAGTTAAATTCCTTTATAATATTTTCCAAGAGACCAAGCTTTAGTAGTATAGGCAGAACAATGTGAAATTCATAATACAGTGGATGTTGAGGCAATTTACAATAGTTTGCCTACAGGTAAGACACTTCTTGGCATAATACATCAGGAAAAAAATATATCTCATCTTATTCCACAGACCTGAAATGGCCACTATAGCCAAGCAGGTTTGGAAAAAAAATTGCTGTAAGCTTTAAAGGGGAGAAGTGGATAGAATTAATAGAATCAAGGGCTGAAATGGAATACATAGACTTGTTGTCTATAGACTGATTTTGGTCAGATGTTAAAAATATTTATCTGATCAAAGCAGTATGTGCAGATACATTCCAATTAGATTTTTTTGTTCCTCTTTCATAAATGTTGAACATGAGTCATAGACATATTAAGCAGCTTGTCCAAGGTTATTTAGCAGTGGACTGCTAAAGGAACTAATGGAAAAGACAAAGCATTACATCTTAATCCTTAGCTCTGCCTTAAATATTTGACCACTATAGGCAAATGATATGTATGAGCTTGGCCCACTCTAAGAACTAAGTAAACACTGAGCCTCAGTTTTCTCATCTGTAAAATTGAATAATACAATCTACCCATATAATGGGGAAAATTTATGACTTACATGAATATATTAGAAAGTCAAGGATACATAATGACAAGACAAACAACAATTATTTAGGGATTTAAAATTCTGGTTGTAGAGCTCACTTGCCATATTGTTTTAAAACAGACCATAAAGCAAGAGAAGGTATGCTCGCTTGTGGTTGGCTGATACATGATTGTAAAGGAAGAATACTGAAAGCATCATATCATAAAAGTTATGAGAAAGGAAGAGAGACCATGCAGAAAAAGCAACCCTGGGAGGAGCCCCTTTGCTTTTGAGTTCTGTGGCACTGCACTTTGGTTTCTACCTTCAATCCGAATGTTTTTCTGAAGCAAGTTGTACATTGTCCCAGTGAAGCTGTGAGTTCGTTGGTTGGCTAGAGTGCTGCCTTCATATCTCATTGCCAGCATATGTTTTATGGTGAGTTACCCTTCTATTATTTGCACAGCTGTTGAGTAATATTATGTTAAAACATTACATGCACAATTATGTTCAATTATATAAAATGAATCTATTTTACCTAATGCGTATTCTCCAGGGTTTGTGCATCTTTAGTTGCAGGAAGTTTAGTACAGGGTGGCAGATGGTACAACACAATATTTGTCAGCTGATAAATTTAAATGTCGTGACATGCTACATTTTTAACTCATATATATTATATATTTACATATTTACAGTATTTTAGTCAAATGCCTGAGCTCACTTTCAGAGTAGAGAAACAACTGTACTAAACTCCATGCATCTATACCCTTCTTTGGTTTCATGATATGACTTTCGGCCTGGAGGGCAAGTGACATTAAGCTTTAACATTTTCTCCTTTGTACTTTGGCCTCCTCTCATGACTTTCCGGAGGGCACCACCTGTCACAGGCACTTTGGTGACATTGCTCTCTGTCCTTTCTCTACTACTGCTTTCCAAGTTTCTGTTCTTGCCAGAAGATAGTGAGACCCTGCTGTCATATTTCTCCCTCAGCCCGGTTTCCCTCCCCTGGCTGGGCTGGCTGTGGGCTGCCCCCCTTGCCATGATTCCAGCGAACCCTTCAGTGGTACACTAGTAGCATTGCATGTTTAATTTACATCTTGTACCTTTTGAAGTGTTTTTTCTCATTCTGTTGGTTAAGGCTTTAGTTGGGGGAGGTAGGTATTTGTATTTCACATGCAGACTGTGGGACAGGTGTAGCTGGTCCCTCTCATTGAGAATGCAGGATGCTTCTCCTCTGGTCCTTCCCTCCTGCCTTCCTCCCTGAAGGGAAGTATTTCTCACTTCCAGCCTGCCTTACTGGGAACTTGGTCTTCTTTGATTTTAATGCCATGTCTTTTAAAATCAACTGGCTAATGGGACTCATACTTTATTTCTTTGAGACTAAGGCTTCACCTTTTACCTGAATCTGAAGATTTCATGGGAGTCTCACGCTTTTGAAATCATCCTACTTCCTATCTTCAGGTTTGGCAAATTCCTTTCCATCTCTGACCACATGGCTGAACTTTGCAAGCTCACATTGCATCTGAAGTGCACTAGAGCAGTGGTGCCAGGGACCAGTTTCATGGAAGGCAATTTTTCCACGGATGAGAGTGGGTGGGGGTGGTGTGTGGTTTTGGGATGATTCAAGTGCATTATGTTTATTGTGCAGTCAAACCTCTCTGCTAATGATAATCTGTATTTGCAGCCACTCTCCAGCGCTAGCATCATTGCCTCAGCTCTACCTCAGATAGTCAGGCATTAGATTCTCATGAGGAGCGTGCAGCATAGATCCTTCACATGTGCAGTTTACAGCAGGGTTTGTGCTCCTATGAGAATCTAAGCTGATCTGACAGCAGGTGGAGCTCAGGCCATGATATGAGTGCTGGGGAACGGCTATAAACACAGATGAAGCTTTGCTTGCTTGCCCACTGCTCACCTGTTGTGAGGCCTGGTTCCTAACAGGCCAAGCCGGTCCATGGCCTGAGGGTTGGGGACCGCAACACTAGAGGATCCTAGAAAACATCCAGTTTGCGCCACAATTGATAGTAACATGTCTCAGCTGTGCCAGGCAGTCTGCCTGCCTTGAAAGTCTCTCCTTGTTCTCCCTCCACCTTTAAGATCCTCCACTGAGCAACTTCATTGTGAGATCACTTTATATGACAAAGTTCGCCCCAGCCCTCTCTCTCTAAGATACATCACATGTTCTGTTTGATGGATCATACACAAAGTTCCATTGGTGGGAGGCAGGACAGTGGAACAATTAAGAGCCCCGACCTCAGGGCAGGGTCTGCATTCGAAGCCTAGTTCTGTCACATGTTAGTTGTCTAAGCTTGGTCAAGTTTTTCCCCTTTCAGAGCTGCTGTTTCCTCATTTGTAAAATGGGAATAATAAATTCCGCCTTAGAGAAATGTTGTAGGAATTAAATGAGATAAATCATATAAAAGCACATGCCTGACACACAGTAAATGGTAGCTGTTATGATAGGGATGAAATTAATTTGGAATCAGAATTTATTCATTTACTAAATCAGTATATTAAGCTAATAATAATATCTAACATTTATTTAGAAGTGTGTGACCCCTACTCTTATGATGCTTATATTCGTCTGTAGAGTTTATGTTCTAGAATTTCTGCAGCCACCCTGGAGTTCATGGACTTCTGGTACATGAACCCAGCTCTACAGGAGGCGGTAGAGCTCTGGGCCCAAGTCCAGATGTGGCTCAGCCACTTATTCTTGCATGCCTGTAGGCAACTCACGTATCCTCTCTGCAATTTGGTTTCCTTATTTGCTGATGGTACAAATAACACCTACCATTTAGTAAGACAATAAAAGTGAAATTGCCTGATACATATTAGGGAGTAATACTGCTTTTTTCCCCCCAAGAAAAAGGAATGAATTGCCTTCCTTTAGAAAAATGGGTAAGTTTACATGCAGCTGAGGCAGCCATCAGCTAGTGATACCTGCCAGATGCCGGAAGTTCTAGAAGTTGGGATGCCCTGGAGAATTGGCTGAAAGCATCAAGGTCCCCTGAATTGAAATTCTCTACAAATGTCCTACCATCGTATCCTAGCTGATGGACACTCACAAAATCACGAGTTTGGTGGTATGGGGGAAGAGGTAATACTTCTTTACTTCCTCACTTCCTTTTCTCTAACAAAACTGACTTCCAAATTTCTAAAATTCCTCAAACAGCTCTTCATGTTTCTAGACTTGTAAGTAGAAATTCCACAGACTTTCCATTAAAGGAATTATTGTGTCTGTCTGCAAAAACAGGGAAACTGAACTTTATGCTCAGAGAGGGCAGAGATTTGATTTTGAACTTGAATTTTTGCCCAATGAGTAGTGATTGTGAGCTAAATGCTAGAGGAGAGTACTAGACACCAAAATGCAGAATTGCCTTTTTTAGTAAGTCTACATTTGCATCCTTTTACTCTACTCTCAAATCCTAGCACATGCATTTCTGTGTGTTTTATCAACATTCTAGTCAAATCCTACTGAAGAATAAAACATATAATTTTTTTTTGTTTTTGAGAATGGATTTTGTTCTGTCACCCAGGCTGGAGTGCAGTGGTGTGATCACAGCTCACTGCAACCACAAGAGATAATTTTTAACATGGGTGAGTTGAAAAGAAGAGTTACACACATAGATAATCATTAAGGATCCTCCCTCCCTCCCTTCCTTCCTTTCTTCCTTCCTCCCTCTCTCTCTCTCAGCCTGGGTAGCTGCAGTCCAGAGGTCTGATGGTTTGGTGCTGTGCTCTTCATGATCTGGAATCATCTATAAGTGGAATCATTTACTTTGACTTTTTCTTCATCCCAAGTGGTGTCTAAGCACTGACTTGTGGTTGGAGATAACAAACCTCTTCCCCCATACCACCAAACTCTTGATTTTGTGAGTGTCCATCAGCTAGGATATGACGGTAGAACATTTGTAGAGAATCTCAATTCAGGGGACCTTGATGCTTTTAGCCAATTCTCCAGGGCTTCCCATCTTCCTGGACTTCTGGCATCTGGCAGGTATCACTAACTCATGGCTGCCTCAGCTGCATGTAAACTTGTCTATTTTTCTAAAGGAAGGCAATTCATTCCTTTTTCTTGGCTGGGGGCTTAGGAGGATGTCAACCTTGTTGCTATTGCAATTGTTATTGTTCCTCTCCAACATTTCTTACTTTATGCTTTTAGTGCTAGTTTGAATAATAATTCTAGACTCCTCTTTTTTTTTTTAATAGGCTCCATTTTCTTCTGGGTGGGAAAACTATGAAATAATGATAATGGGAGAGACATTCAGACTTGAAGAAGGTAGAGAAGCCAGAAGGAGAGCAGTTCCATTTTAGGTCATCGGGGATGATATTGTCAGCACCATTGGAAAGAAAGGGTTAGTCTGGCCAAGGAGAGGAATTTACTCATGTTAGGGGAAAGTGAGCGCTGGCAGAATGAGAAGTCAGGACAAAAAGACCCAGGCTCAGAAAAGACTGCTTACATCCTGCCAGTTGGGTTATCCAGCCAGTGTTAGGAGGGGGGCAGGCAGTGCAGAAAGGATGTGGAAACACAAGGTTAGAACAGCACTATCTAGCATCAGTGAGGGTAGGAAGGAAGCAGAGAGAAACTGATAGAATTTGTCTTGGTACAGAGCTTGGGTTTGAATCTTCGTTCACTATTCTGGAGAAAGAAATAGTTTTTCCATTCATTTTAACAGAGTTCACATGTAATTGTTTCCCCAGCTCTGTGTTTCTAAATTGCAGTGGCAGGAGACAAGAATATCACCTGTTTGGAAAGGGATAGGAAAAACTGTTTTAACAACCCTAAAATGTTTATACTTTGATGTAGAGATTTGCCTCCTGGGAATTGCTCTTAAAGAGATACTCCAATAAAGGGACAAAGCTTTATGCACCATGATAATCACTGTAACATTGTCAGTTTTGGAGAAAATCTGAAAATTGCCTAAGAGTTCAATATCAGAAAAGCAAGAAGTAAGTTGGGTTCATCAAATCAATGAACTGTTCCTTAACTATTAGGAGTGGTAATTGAAGACTTTTTAGTAACAGTGGAAAAATGTTACATAAAATGAAAGAAAACTTACAAATATTGTATTGAAGCCACAAACAACTGTATAACATTTTTTTCATGTACAGGAAAGGATTAGAAAAATAAAAATAGAAACTTTATGAGAGTAATGGGAATGTAGTTGATTTTCTTTATCTTTTTAATGTTTTTTAATATAACATCTGTGCAATCAGAGAGTTTTTTGGACAATACTAAGGATGAAGTAGTGAGTGGACATGTGATTAAAGGCTTTTAGTGGTTTTTATTCCCTGATTAGGGCAACCTAAATGAGATTTTGTTTACTGTATTTCAGTAACTCCTTGCTCTTTTGCAGGAGGCTGGGGTCAGTAATCGGGGGCATTACAGAGAATTAAAAACAAAATCTCTTGGAAAGCCATGAAAATATTTGTGTTTAAATGCAGTTGCAGCAAAAAGACTTGAATGTAGGTCAATGTTAGAAATTTTCCAGCAGGAAAAATTTTTATTGTCCTTGGAGATGTCAATGGGAATAACAGGTCTGCTGGGTGCCAGCTTTACTTGGGGATAGCATCAGGGCTGAGGTTGGAGTGTTTGACCTTGGCTATCCTCAGAATGCACCGAGACTGAAAATGTCACTCATTGAATGTAAATGAAGATTTTTCCAGAGATTTTGCAAATTCTAGTTACCCCAGTTAATGGAGGGCCATGGTCAGATATATCTCTGAACTTAAAGTAATGTACCAGCTCAGGGACAAGAGGACCACGCTTTAAGGAACATGTCTAAGAATGGCTGGTTCCCAGTTCAACCAGGAAGTGTTGCCAAAAGTGGAAGCAAATGGAAGGAGAGGAGGTGAGAGAAGCTGCTTTGGAGGCTGGAGGTCAGCACTGCTCACCTTCCTGGAGCAGATATGGGGGTGGACTGGGTTGACACACAATTAGAAAGTTATGGGCTTCAGGTCCCTCAGTGTGACATGAAGGGACGCATGGAGGGTGGGCATGGTGGTGGGGCTGTTGCAGTTACTGTACTTCCTAAGGGCACACAGTATGCTTGAGGCAGCATAGAACCTACTGAGAGCCTGGGGCTCGACGAATTCAAACTGCTCCTCCAGGGTCCCTTATGTCAGAGGTCTTTTTCTATACACAGTGTGCACTTATAGTGCTTAAAATGGAAACAGAGGAATACATTTAAATGGATTCCTTCCCCTATACCTGCTTCACTGTGTGTGCCCACTAGGGAACAAAGAGCAGGGGAAGTTAAGAGATCATCTAGTTTAACACCTCCACTTTTTAAAAGAATTTCTCTCTCTCTGTCTTCTCTTCTTTTTTCTTCCTTTTTCTTTTTGATCAGAAAAGAAAGCCTTTCTGATAAAAAAAAAAAAATAGAAGGCCTTATTTTCTTGCTCTGTGGGTAGTCTCAGACCAGCGTCCCCAGCTCCTGGCCCAGCAGCTGCTTGTCTCTGGCCCGGCTGTGCCAGCCTGACCGTCACCAGCAGGGACGGGCATCTCTTGTTACGGTTTCTGATTAAAAATATGACTTAGGGAAGACTGGCAGAGGTTTAGTGTAGTGGAATATGATTCAGCAGAGTTTTGGACAGAATGTGATTGTGGAGAACTGTATCACCCCAGGATCGAGGATAACAGAGGCCCGAGAGGCAGCTGGGTGACCCAGGGAGAAGGAGGTTTGAGAGGAGAATTGGGAGAGAGGGTGCCAAGGAGGTGTCAGCCTCTGTTGGGAGCCTAAAAGACTGAAATGCTGATTGCTCGAGTTCAGAGAAAATGTAATTGGATACAATGAACAAGTATTCCTTTCTTGCAAGACCGTGGCCCAGTTTGGCTTCTGATCTTCTTGATCTGAGGTCCTGCGGACTGGGGTTCCTTTAGGGCTGCAGGTGATGTTCATTGTTTTTCAATGTAGGAAACATTCCAGAAATAGGACCAGGTTCCTCTCCTCTCCTTTCCTCTCCTCTTTCTTCTTCCTTCTATTTTATTCTTAGCTTTGCCCCATTTGTTCTCCCGATAGAGACAACCACAGATGGGACCAAGATCCACTGCAGGCAGGAGGCCAGAGTGGATGTCAGGGAGAGGAGTGGACATTTCTGTGGGAAACGTGAAGCCAGGAAACTGGGCCATATGTGTCTGGTTTCCATATTCTGAGTTAGGCTGCTGAATCACATCGTGAAAAGGGTGAGAGACCTGGAAAACCTGAGGGAGTGAAAGGAAGCCAAAGGCAAGCCTTTTTTTAGTTAGGGCAGGACTGAGACGGCTGTTGGCACAGTGTAGCGGCAGGCTCTGGGAAGCTAGTTCTGACAGCAGGAGGGAGAAAGCAGCATGAATTCAGGAAATGAGAACAGCTGATGGTGCTGTGCACAGAGGGCCTCATATGCCTTGAGAAAGCACTTGGACTTTTTCTGGGAGTTGGTGTGGACTACTCTGGCATCAGCTGCTAAATGGGACAGGCAATGGGTCGAGATGCCTAGGACAAAAGTCTTGGAAAGCTAGAGGCAGAGATTGCTGTTAGGAGGATTAACAAGAAACCAGGCAAGAAATACAAAGCCTTGACCTGAGGCAGAGACAGAGAACAGAGAGGCACATGGTAAAGGGGAAGGGAGGCTCAGGGTTTGTTCCAAAGTGAAGGAAGAAAACTTGGGGATCACATTCCCTCTGGGATGAAAATTTCTGCAAAATAATTTATTCATAAGAACACAAAGGTATTGAATGAGTAAATGTTATACCTCTTTCCAAACCAAAGTTCTGGACAAGTTGGAGAACAAATGAGGAAGGAAAGCAGAAGCAGCCAGGAGGAAGGGCTGTCATTTCTAGACAAAACCCGAGTCTTTAGTGACAAAACCCTCCTCAGGCTATGGACACTGCCAGTAGAGTCCCAGGCCAGTGGTGTGGCACAAATGCCCTTTCCTTTGGTGTACCGGGTGCGATCAAAGACTGGAACACACAGCTAAGTTTTAATGAAGGCTGTGGGGGTAGGGGGAACAAAGGGAAATAAACATATGGTAATCTATAATCAGGGAGTCTGCCTTATGAGAGATGGCTGCCTACTAAGGACAGAGAATCAAACCTCTCAGCTCCACAAGGTCCAGATTCAAGAGAATGGGACCCAAAGGAAAAAGTGGTCAGTCCTTCTGAAAACAGCTAATGACCTCTCCTCTAGCACCCAACTTGTCTCCAATTTCCTGTGGGAGTGACTAGATAGCTGGATAGATAGGTAGAGAGGTGCAAGGGACCTTCAGGGGTTCCTTATGATTTTTGGCCCATTTGCATCTAGCTCCAAATTCAGGATAGCCCTAAGTCCCAGGGAATGGGTCACCTCAAGAGAAGGGAGACAACTGGATGTGATATTTTCCAGTGTCTCAGTGACTGCCACCAATTCCAGGAAATAATTTCTAGCATCACTTTGATATTGCAGCGTTTAGCAGAGGCTTGTGGACTAGAGATAAATGGGAAAAGGTGAGTAGAGGGAATTCCACTGGGACCTATGTGGTAGGCTGTGATGTGACCCCATCTGTGTAAAGGACACATGGGACCATGGGGTTGTGGATTTGGAGCAGCAGGTGAAACTTTTGAGGGTTGGCCCTGCTGTTTATCTAAACCCCAATCCCCCAAATTGGCTCAGCTGGGATCCTGGCATCGACAGAGAAAGTCTCTGACTTGCAGAGGAACAGACCCATTCCTGGCAGGGACTGGGCTCTCTCCAGGATATAAACCGAACAACTCAAGGGAATGATGTTTATTTTCCCTTCTCACCAGCACGGGAATAGAGAGAACAGCTTTAAATCCAGATGGCTAGAACTCTGCTGGAAAGAAGGGACAAATAGCAAGCCATAAAAAGTAACACAGACCTTTTTATTTAGTCCAATCTGGCCTTTGGATACTTGTGTAGTATGAACAACAATAATAGCTTCCAATAATTGTTAATTTGTGCAATGCTATTTATTTTTCAAAGTATTATGGGGATTCAAATATATTTGGTTACATGGATCACTTTTATAATGCTTGAGTCATTGTTATAAGTGTGCCCATCACCCAGGTAGTGTTCATTGAACCCGTTAAGGAGGTTATTGACCATCCCTTGTCTCCTCCCCCCTCAGCTTGATTTCCACTGAGTTTCACTTCCCTCTATGTACATGTGTGCTCATCAGTTAGTTCCAATTTAATAGTGAGTACATGTGGTTTTGTTTTTCGATTCTTTAGATACTTCACTTAGGGTAATAGTCTCTAGTTCCACCCAAATTGTTGCAAAATAAATTAAGTCATCCTTCTTCATGGCTGAGTAGTATTTCATGGTATACATATATCACATTTTATTAATCCATTCATGAATTAATGGGCATTTGGGTTGATTCTGCATCTTTGCAATTGTGAATTGTGCTGTAATAAACATTTGAGTGCAGGTGTCTTTTTGATAAAATAATTTCTTTTCCTTTGGGCAAATACCAAGCAGTCGGATTGCTGGATCAAATGGTAGGTCTACTTTTAGCTCCTTGAGGAATCTCCATACTGTTTTCTATAGAGATTATACTAATTTGCAGTCCCACCAACAGTGTATAAGTGTTCCTTTCTCTCTGCATCCATGCCAGCATCTAATATTTTTGGACTTTTTAATAAAAACCATTCTAACTGGGACAAGGTGATATCTCATTATGGTTTTAATCTGTATTTCCCTGATAATTAGTGACAGTGAGCATTTTTCATGTGTAGTAGTCATTTGTCTATCTTCTTTTGAAACGCTTCTGTTCATATCTTTTGCCCACTTTTGATGGGGTTATTTGATTTTTTTCTTGATGATTTGCTTGAGGTCTTTGTAGATTCTGATTATTAGCCCTTTATTGGATGTATAGCTTGTGAATATTTTTCTCCTATTCTTTAGGTTGTCTATTTGCTTTGTTAATTATTTCCTTGGCTGTGAAGATGCTTTTTGATTTAATCAAGTCCCATTTGTTTATTTTCATTGTTGCTGTGATTGTCATTGGGGTCTTCTTTGTAAATTCTTTGTCTAGCCTGATATTTAGAAGAATTTTTCCAAAATTTTCTTCTAGTCTTCTTATGGTTTCCTGCCTTACATTTAAGTCTTTTATCCATCTTAATTTTTGTGAGTGGTGAGATATTTGGATCCTGTTTCAATCTTCTGCTTGTGGCTATCCAATTTTCCTTGCACTGTCTATTGAATGGGGATTCTTTTCTCCAGTGTATATTGTTGTCTGCTTTGTCAAAAATCAGTTGACTGTATGTGGATGGTTTTATATCTGGGTTTCCTGTTTTATTTCACTGGTCTATGTCTCTGTGATTGTGCTATACCATGCTGTTTTTGTTACTATAGCCTTGTAGTATAATTTGAAGTCTGCTAATGTGATGTCTCCAGATGTGTTCTTTTTGCTTAAGATTGCTTTGGTTACTTGGGCTCTTTTCTGGTTCCAAATGAAGTGTAGAATTATTTTCTCTAGACCTGTGAAATATAACATTGGTTATTTTGATGGGGATTGCATTGAATCTGTAAATCGCTTTGGGCAGTATGGGCATTTTAACAATGTTGATTCTGCCAATCCATGAGCAAGATATGTTTTTCCATTTGTTCATATCATCTGTGATTTCTTTCCTCAATGTTTCATAGTTCTCCTTGTAGAGATATTTAGCCTCCTTGGTTAAGTACATTCCTAGGTATTTCATTTTATTTGTAGCTATTGTGAATAGTATTGAGTCTTTGATTTGACTCTCAGCTTGACTATTACTGGTGTATAGGAATACTAGTGATTTGTGTGCATTGATTTTGTAGCCTGAATTTATTTGTCAATTCCAGGAGCCTCTTGGAATCTTTGAGGTTTTCTAGATAAAAGATAGTATCCTCAGCAAAAGGCGATAGTTTGACCTTCCTTTTACTGATTTGGATACTCTTTATTTTCTTTCTCTTGCGTGATTGCTCTGGCTAGAACTTCTAGCACTATTTTGAATAGAAGTGGTGATAATGGGCATTGTTGTCATCTTTGTCTTGTACCAGTTCTTAATGGGAATGCTTTCTGCTTTTCCCCATTCGATGTGATGTTGGCTGTCATATATGACTTTATAATTTTGAGATATGTTCCTTCTATGCCTAGTTTATTAAGGGTTTTTATCATGAAAGGGTGCTGAATTTTCTTGAATGATTTTTCTGCAATCTATTGAGATGATCATATGACCATCTTGTGATTCATGTGGTGAATCACATTTATCGATTTACATATGTTGAACCATCCTTACATCCCTAGGATGAAGCCCATTTGGTCAGGTAGATTATTTTTTTGATGTGCTGTTGAATTCAGTTTGCTAGTATTAATATTTTATTGAGGATTTTTGTATCTATATTCATAAGGGATATTGGTCTGTAGTTTCCTTCCTTCCTTCCTTCCTTCCTTCCTTGCTTTGGTATCAAGGTGATACTGGGTTCATAGAATGAGTTGGGGAGGATCCCCTCCTTCTTGATGTTATGGAATAATTTCTGCAGTCTGGGTACCAACTCTTCTTTTTAGGTCTGATAAAATTTGGCTGTGAATCCACCTGATCCAGAGCTTTATTTTTGGTATAAAATTTTTTATTAGTGCTTCGTTCTTGTTGCTCATTAGTGGTCTGTTCAGGAATTCTATTTCTTCCTCACTGAGTCTTGGAGGTTGTGTGATTCCAGGAATTTGTACATTTCCTCTACATTTTCAAGTTTATATGCATAGAAATTTTCATAGTATTCACAGGTGATATTTTGTCTTTCTGTGGCATTGGTTGTAATATCTCCTTTTTCATTTCTGATTGAGCTTATTAGGGTCCTTTCTCTTCTATTCCTGGTTAATTTAGCAAGAAATCTATAGATTTTGTTTATCTTTTCAACAAACCAACTTTTTATTTCATTGATCTTCTGTGGTATTTTCTTGTTTTTTATTTCATGTAGTTCTGATCTGACCTTGGTTATTTCTTTTCTTCTGCCAGTCTTGGATTTGGTTTGTTCTTTCTTTTCTACTTCTTTGAGATGTGTCATTTGACTGCTACTTTGTAATCTTTCTATGTTTTTGTTGTAGGCATTTAAAGCTATGAATTTTCCCTTTTGGACTGCTTTTGCAGAATTCCACAGATTTTGATAGCTTGTGTCCCCCTTGTCATTGAGTTTAAGGAATCCTGTGATTTCCATCTTAATTTCATCACTGATACAATAATCATTCAGCAGGAGGTTGTTTAATTGTCATGACTTTGTGTAAAATCAGACATCTCTCTTCGTGTTAGTTTCTAGTTTTGTTACTTTGTGATCTGAAAACATATATGGGTATGATTTCAATTTTTTTTGAATTGCCCTGTTTTTTAGCCTAAAATATGTCCAATCTTGAAGAATGTTCCATGTGCTGATGAGAATGCATATTCAGTAGTTTTGGGGTAAAATGTTTTATAAATGACTGTTAAACAGGACTCTAGAAAAAATGGGTCTAAGTTCAGTGTTTTATTATTTATTTTCTGGTTGGATGATCTGTCCAGTTCTGCCAGTGGGGTGTTGAAGTCCCCAGCAATTATGATGCTGCTGTTTATCTCTTTGTTGAGATCTAGTAGTGTAGGGACCGTCCCTGGGCAAAATTGGCTTAAGCCCAGAGTCAATAAAAACTGGGTGTGCTCTTCTTGGGGCCAGAGGACAATAGGTCCGCACACGGCCTATTGAACAAACAGAACTATTCCTCATGACAGATAGCTTTATGATAGATAACCAAGCGCCTGAGGTCTTGCAAACAAGCCAAGGCATCTCATTGTCCTGCGTATGTCTCATTGTCCTGCATACGGTAATGGGATAAAGAAATAGATAAGAAGTCGGAGGCATACGTCTGCTTCCCTTAAGCAACCATCTGGAAGAAACGAAAATGAGTTTTCCTCAAGGCACCCAAGGTAGTCACATACCAG
>CAUYSK010063165.1:0-33017 GCA_963575035.1 Avahi laniger | reverse complement strand
TGTGCACCACCCAAATGATGGACATATTTGAAACTCGGACTTAGGGAGGGAGGTGGGGGCAAGGGCAACATATGTAACAGAAACATCTGTACCCCCATAATATGCTGAAATAAATTAAAAAAATTAAAAAAAAAAAAAGATTGCTAATTGGTTGACTTTAATCAGAAGAGTCTGACCTTATCAGGTGAGTCTTTTAAAAGAGAGTCTAGAGGTCAAAGGCAAAAGAAATCAGAGATTCTGCTAGCTTAGGAAAAGCAAACTTTTGTTGTTATAAAGAGGCCCACATGGCAAAAACCGTGGTGGCCTCTAGGAGCTGAGGTCCTCAGCCCCTTAACCATGGAACTGAATTGTGCCAACACCCAGTGAGCTTGGAAGAAGAGCCTGCTTCTCAGACGCGATCACAGCCCTGGTGGACACCTTGAGTTCAATGTGGTAGGACCCTGAACAGAGGGCCCGGCTGATCTACACTTGATCTCCTGACACGTGGAAACTATGAAATGATAAACGTGTGTTCTTTTAAACCTCTAAGTTTGTGGTAATTGGTTAGGCAGCAGTTGAAACAAACATTGATCCTATGTTTTTCAAATGAAATCTCAACAAGTCTTCAAGATGACATCTACTTCAAGACTTTATTGTCACTAAGCTAAATTGGAGCCACAATTCTCTTCAATCCTACCTGACCTGACTCTCTGGAAAATACCTCTTAGGAAGCTCTGTCATTAGGGCTTCCTGTGAGCTTGTTTCTGGGGACTGCATGAAGATAAATAAAACAAGGAGATGCTTTTCTTCTGGTCTCATTTTGTGAAATTATAGTCTGCAAATTTCAGCGTACATTGGGCAAAAACCCTTTTGTGGGCTTTTGAGCTGTCCCAGCAGTGGCATTGGTGAGGGAGATGGCTGGGGAGGCACACCTGGGATGGCTGGCTCCGCCCTGTGTAAATCTTCCAGCAATATGCAAATGATGCCTCAGTTCACAGTTCTTTCCCCTCCCAGGGCTGTCTGGGAATTAAACAGCCTCTCAAATATTGCTGCTTTTTAGCTCATTTTTGTGGTGAGCATCTTTAAGAGCTTGGAAAACATGGTTTTGTAGTTTGAACTGTAGAACTGAGATTCATAAGGGACATGGGGAATGCCAAGACCCAGAGCCGAGCTGGCTGCACGTTTCATTGCACCGCGCCAGGCTGTTACTGTAGTTGCTCACAGCCCCGCTCTTCCCAGGAAATACGGCTCCTTCGCTCTCCCATCTTGGCACGATCAGGCTCAGCACTGCATGGCCTGGTGTTTGCTGAATGAATTAAGCCTCTTATTTTACAGAGAAAGTAAATGGAGGCCAGTGGGAATTCAAACTCCTGCCCAAGGTCATATAACTGTGGCTCTGGAACACCAGCTTTCCAAATTCCTGTGTCTTTCCACTCCACCTCCCAGTCGTTGCCCAGGTCTGATGTGCCACGGAGGAGGTCGAGGCAGGATGAGGACCATGTCTTCTGTCCAAGTGCTCCAGCCGGGGAGCAGCGGTGTCCCAATTCCAGCCCAGTCCCCGCTTCCATGTCCACCTGGCCCGCCGGGCAGCTCTCGGCGCCGTCTCTGTGTCGTGCGCATTCTCTGACGGCCGCCCTGCACAATTCCCTCCAGCGCAGTTTTCAGCTTCACACTTCGTGAATTTTATTTGCAATCGATAAATAAAACCTATTATCATCAGGGTTTTGTATTCTCACCATATATCGTCATCTGTCATAAACCATTCATGCAGGAGTCCGGTTCATTCGGCATATCCCACTCATCTTTATTTCTCAGTCAGTGACTGAGAGATACCAACTAACAGTGCAAGTTCAAGAATTCAGTTTTTACTCAATAATGGAATGTCTAAAGATAAAAATCATATTTAGACATTATTATATTTGAGATTAGTGCCGGGGGAGAAAAAAGTCATTACCTTGTCAGGCTCTCCGTACTTATTAGAAGCGACAAAGTATTTTGTTTTTTCCATTCAAATGTGACGGATCTGGTAGAAAAGCGGCTTTTCATTAAGGTGTGTTTTCAAAAAGCTTCTGGCTTCTGGCCATCTCTGCCAGTTTTGTACGGGGCATCTGATTTGCATGTAGCTTTGGGTTGGCAAATAAGTTGGGGTCACGGTTACATGTCAAAGTATACTTTGGGGGGAGAAGCTAAATAATGCTGTGTGTCTCATTAAGAACTGCATTTCCTGGTTACCGCCAGTCTTTGAGAGCAGCACATATTTTTTGATGGATTACCAAGTTGAAGAGGCAGGCCCTGTATAACTGGGATGGCTTACAGGCAGGGAATTTTAATTGAAGGGCTAGCAACTGGGATTCTAAGTCAGGGTGCAAAGTTCTTAGATAACCCTCGGACAAGCAGCACTGAACTCTGAGTTCAGACCCTTTACGCATCAGGGTACTGACAGACAGTGGTAACACCGACAGTGTCCTGGGGTGAGCTGACTTTCCGGGCTGGAGGTCGTCAGCTGCAAGGCTGAATGACAGGTGTTCTGCGACCCATGCACAGCACACTCGTTGGAGAGCTGGGATATAAGAAGGAATGACCGCAGACACCCCCAGTTTGTTCAGGTTTCTCAAGGTCTTAGCTTTTCCTGGATCCCATTAATCAGTACAGTAGAAGAAGAGTCTTTTGAATGGCACATTCTGCCTCCCGGAAAGCCTCTGTGGAACTAATGTGCTTTGTGCAGTTCTATTCTGCACATCTTGAAAGGGTATTCTGTTTAGCAAAATACAAATCAAAACAGGTAAAGGTGGTGCCCCCTTCCATCCAGTCAAATATATGTCTAGGTTTTCTGTTTGCTCTGAAGTGGCTTGGATGACTTTCTAACTCTCTTCCCACAATATCTCAAACCAATTTGTTTTCCCTGTAAGCTACAGTACGAGGCTGAGTTTCTTTTATGGAATGTGAGAAAATGGTAGGATTTGGGCTTAGGTTGGGGGATGAAGGGAGAGAGCTCACCGAAGGGTTATGCTGTCTTCATTGTACTGTCTGGGCTGTCTTCCGAGATTTCTGTGTTCTCAACCAAGCTCACTATACATCACTGGGGGTGTGTATACTGTCTTTTCTACAGAGTGCATTGCCCGGAGGGCTTTGGTTCAAGTGCGCTGTGTCATTCGGTTTCTGTTTCATGCATTTCTCCTCGCAGTAGTTTCTGTCAGGAAAGGAAAAAGTTAATGTTAACCACTCAGTTTGCTTCTCTTCAGATCTGGGGCTATCAGTAAGAATTCTCAATATTTTATTAAAATCAACAGTTTAAAATCTTGGGGGAGAGGATGAGGGATTATTCAGAAATGAATTTGTGCAGGGCCTCTTCTCTTTGATCCAAAATCTCCTGTTTTGAAGCTTATGTTAGTTTATGACCCTTTCCGTGTTTGTTTGCTGTCATAAAATTTTTTGACCTTGTCTTTTACTGTTTTTATCTCATTCTGTTAGGTATCAAGGGACAAGAATTCAGTCAAGACCTTCAATCTGCCATCTCAACATGACCCCAGGTAATTTTCCAGTAATTCTACATGGCTCACTATAACTTTGGTTTGACTATAACTTTATTTTAAGAAGCCTGAAGATGAGGAGGATAATAAAACACTTGGATTACAGTGAGGTTGTACATAAATCCATAGGCCTAAAATGTAAGTTATTAAATATTACTTTAACACCCGAGTATTGAACAATACCCATTAAAAAATGTTTGAGAACAAAATGTTTTGGTACAACAGCAAATTCCGATGAATGGGAAAATCATATTTTTGTTTGATTAATTTAAGGGATTTTTTGTTTGTTCCAAAACATCCAGATTTGCTTTTCTGAGAATCAACTGACAAAATTAGTACAGATTTAGGAACATCAAAGTCTAGCTGGGATTCATTTTTGAGCCTGAATTTCAAACAGGTTTGTGTCCTCCGCAAGATGTTGTCAAGCGTGATTGTTCTTGGGAAGCTGTAGTACCCCTCCCAGAACCGAGAAGTGGGGAAGTGGAGTTACCTTGTAAGGCAGTGCTGCCTAGGGCGGAGGAGACAGGTGTGGAGTCCCCTGGAAGACACAGATTGGTGTCCAGGCTTGCAAGTCTGTAACCTTGTGTGCATGTATAATTGTTGTCACATATTTAAAGAAATGACATGTCCAAAGCAGAGGGCCTGGTCGGCTGTGGGATGTATAGAAGAAGAATCACCAAAGATCCCTTTTTTATATCCCATATCATCTGTGTTCCTGGGAGTGGGAGGATTCACCATTAGACTTCCAGAAATTCCAGTCCCATAGGCAAGCGTGTCCCTATTGTGAGCCTGATGTTACAACATGAGCTTCATCTGACTTCCCCTTTTCTGATTCCATGTCCTCGCAGCAGTTTTCTGGTTCCAGGGAAGGTCTGCTCATGTAGAGAGGATGCAGGAAATACAGCGATTTTCAGTGTTTCTGAGTCTTTCACAGTGAGCTCTCATGGTAATGAGGGGCTTCTGATTACCATTTGGTGTTCCTGGACTACAGGGAGAAAAGGAGATTGTTATGCCAACCTGAATAATTCCAGTCTGTGTGACAATTCTATTTCTCACTTTAAATTAATATCTCGCCATCCCGATGCCTTCCTCAGGTCTTCTGTACATTTCAGTCAGTGTTTTCGTGTCTGACTGCCCCGGGACGTTGACGAGAGTGAGCCAGCCTTCTCCTAGCAGACTCTGATTCTATTTCCATCTTGCATCCCCTATTTATTTCTACATCAAACACAATGATGTATTTGGTTAATTCATCTGTATTAAATGTGTTAGCACAAGATAAGATACAAAATACCTCAAGAAAATTTATGAAAAACTCATTCTGGGACCTCATGTGTCTCTACTTCCATGTTTTGCTACAGAAAGAGCAGCAGTTTCTTGCAAAGGTCATTTTTATTTTGAGGGCCTCTGCCCCTCATTTGAGGTGTAAGGCTCTTTCTACTAAGTTTCCTGTCCAACCTAGAGGTACTGAGGCCATCAGTAGGAGCAAAAGGTTACTCTGTGAAAAAGTGGGGCTATCATGGGGCCTGGAATTTTTGGAGGGGACCCAAAGGTTAAAGTGCTCTCCTGTTCCTTTGCTCGGGCTGTTCAGATACTTGTCCTTGTTGTCGGTCTTGTCTCAGATGGATCTTTCAAAAAGCCAGATGATATGATAAAAAGCACAGAAGCAAGGGCTGATAAATCAACATTTGAGCCATTTCGGAATGCTGAGAAGGAGATTTTATAGAACCTGGGTGTGTATCAAGACCACTGCATTCAACTTGTATAAACAGAGTCCCAGTTACAGATTTACAGAAGAAACCTTGTTATCTAACAAGATCAGGACTGAGAGTTTAATAAAAAAGTTAGATAAGCATGGAATTTGTTTAAAAACCAACCATAAAAAACCCCAATGCATATGTTCCTAGCACATTTCATATTAAATTAAGACATCTAAATGGACTCATTTACATAGATTTGATGTAGATTCCAGGTTTTTTTTTTTTTTGAATGCAAATCTGCTAATTATAGTCCTGCACCATCTTTCTTACATAAATGACACCCAAAATGCATTGTCTTCATTGTCCAAACATTAGTTTATTTAAAGAGAGGTACAAATTTAAAGAATATTTCTGACACAATCTGAAAGCAGAATCTAGAATTTTACTATTTTTTCCCCCCTCAATGTTTAGTCATCAACATCAAATTTTCAAAGTAATTCTCCACTGTGAAATCATCTTTCCAAAACACTCATCCTAGTTCTCATAGAAACAACCATTTCGTTTCTCCCACCCTCATATTTGAATATTTATATAATATTGAATATTTATATAATATTGAATAAAATAGATTGTTACAAACACAAGCACAACGGGTTTGTATAAATTCTACTGACTCTGCCAAACGGGAGATGCTGTCATTTACAGTCACACAGTAACGGGACAGTGGGAAGAATGCAACATGCCCTGGGGGTCAGCAGCAAGAATGGAGCATGTCAGTGAATCCAGCTGGCCTGCTAGGCTGAGGTCAGATAAGAGCATTTCTCCTTTGTGGACCTTAGAGGTCACTCAATCCAAACTTACTTCACTCTAGAGTTAAGACAGTTGGACCCCAGAGAGGTTAAGTGACCTGTAGCAGGTCACAGAGTTAGAGAGCTATTATTACAGTCTCTGTTTCCTGACTCAGTATGATACTTGGTATTCTTTTGTGATGGTTCATTTTGAGTATTCTTTAAAAAGTTTTTCTCCTACATTTAAATATGTACTTTGTATCATTAGCTTTAATTACTTATTTTTTTTGAGATTGATAGTTACAACTTCTCAAGAGCTCATAGCTGCAATTTTATGATGGTCTTTGATAACAAACCAAGTTTGCTATATTGGTGCCTTTTCCAAGGAATAAATAGGATTGTTCCACAAAGTTAAGTATACTCTTAAAACATAAATTCTTACTAACATTTCATTGTCCTGACGGTGCTAGGAGCTTGGACCACTTAAACTCCATTTAACCTCCTCCTAACTTACGCTCTACACTGTTGTGTATTTTGAACCCCACAAGACATTACTGCTTCATGGAGGCAATATTTATTTAAATTTATTCACATATTTGCTCTTTGCCTTGTTTTTAATTATATCCTGTACTACTTAGTTTCCATCTGGAGTCATTTTTCTTCTTGAAGAATACATTTTAGTGTTTTCTTTACTATAGTTGGCTGGTGATAAATTTTGTTTCGCATCTGAAAATATCTGTATTTTACCTCCATTTTTACTGGAAATAGGATTCTAGATCAGTAAATATTTTTAGTATTTGGGAGATATTCTATTGTTTTCTGGTTTCTATAGTTTTTGTTGGTGAGTTAGCTGTTGGTCTTATGACTGTTTTTTGAAAGGAATATGTTTCTTTGTTTCCCCTGTGGTTGCCCATGTGGTTTTCTCTTTGCCTTGGTTTTTGGCAGTTTTATTGCAGTATACCTGTGTTGTGCATGTGTGGATTTTAATGCATTGTACTTGGGTTTGGTCTGCAACTTTGAAGTCTTTAAACAATTTTGGAAAATTCTTGGTCATTATGTTCTCACATTTTCCTTCTGATCCATTTCTTTCTTCTCTCCTGGGATGATCACACGTATGGGAGGCCCTTTCAACTTATCCTGTTTATCTCGTATGCTCTTTTCTGTATTTTTCTACACTTTTGTATCTTTATGCTTTACTATGGATCTTGTCTTCCTAATCCCTAATGCACTCTTCAAATATGTCTAATTTTCTGTTAAATCTATTCTTGGGATTCTTAATTTCAGTTATTAAAATTTTATTTATAGAATATTTCCAGTCCTTTCATAATTTAAAGACTTCCGATAATCCTAAATATTGACTTTTCATTCCTCAGACATTAACTATTGTTATTTTAAAAGCCTGTATTTGATCATTCCATTCCCTGGATTTCCTATAGGCTGATTTTTATTGTTTGTTGCCTCCCTTGGTTTTCTCTCACAGTATTATCTTCCCTCCTCATGTGAATGGTTAATTTTGATTGCAGTTCCACAAAGTGTTTAAGATGGAGACATAATGTGAGGCTCTTGTTGATAGTCTTTCCTCCAGGGGGATTCTTGTGTGCTTCCGGCTGGTGGCTAGCGTAGGGATGCGAGGAATTTCAAAAGGATGCAATTGAGATAATTTGAAGCTGGGCTTCAGGCCCTGTGAGGGTTGTCTGTCAGCTTTACCTTTCCTGTTAGAGCATTTTACAAGTTATTTATTAATGAATTTGGGATTCTAACACAGAGTCTGAGGACGTCATCATAACCCTTTTCATGTGAAGGTTCTGAAATCCAATTTTCCCCTTAGCCACCAAGTATACCAAAAGCACCGTTCAGCTTCTCACCCTCTCACTTGTTCTTTCAGAATCATCTGTGACCTCTAAGTGAAAATCAGCTTCCAACACTAGACTCACCTTTATGTAATTTCTTCTTTGGGATTCTGCTCTAGAACCAAGAATCTTGGTCCTGTAACTGTTCATTGCTTTCATATGAAGATTTTTAAAAGGCATTCCTTATTTTGTTCAGTTTCTAAAAACTTAATGGAAAGTTTGGTACAATTCTTTAGTCTGCTATCAATGAATGCTGTGATTATCTTCTTGCAGTGACCTCATGTTTATTTCATTTGGAGTGTTCTCAGTTATTAATTTCTGATTTTATTATGATTCCTTCTATTTCCTTGGGTTAATTTGGTCCTTTGTATTTAACTTTTTTCCAGTTATTCTTCTTTTATAATACATGTTTGTAGGGTTTACATAGTTCCCTATGAGGAATGTTTTAGCTGAATTGTACAAGTTTTGTTATATAGTATTTTCATTATTGTGTTAAATATTTTCTAATTTCTGTCATGATTCCTTTTGATTTATAAGTTTATTTCTTAATTTCTAAACATATGGTGACTTGCTAATTATCTTTTTGTTACTGATTTCTAGCTTAATTGCCTTGTGGTCAGAGAACAAAGTGAATCTGAACATTTCAATTCTTAGAAATTTGCTGAGGCTTGCTAAGTATAGTATATGGTCAATTTTATAAATGTTCTATATGAACTCGAAAAGTATGTATATATTTGAATTATTAACTATAGCATTCTATATATGCAAATTAGTTAAAGTTAATTACATTCAAATCATTTATAAACTTATGCTTTATTTTTTTTCTTCCTGCTGGTTCCATCAATATCTAAGAGAGGTTCTTCTAACATGACTGTAGACTTGAACGTGCAGTTTTGAATTATTTGGCTTTATAAATTTTTAGGTGGTGTAATGTGGTAATGTAAATGTGATTTTAAAAAATTTCTGGGGCCAGGCACGTGGCTCACGCTTGTAATCCTAGCTCTCTGGGAGGCCGAGGCGGGCGGATTTTTTGAGCTCAGGAGTTAGAGACCAGTCTGAGCAAGAGTGAGACCCCGTCTCTACTAAAATTAGAAAGAAATTAATTGGACAACTAAAAATATATAGAAAAAAGTAGCCGGGCATGGTGGCACATGCCTGTAGTCCCAGCTACTTGGGAGGCTGAGGCAGAAGGATCACTTGAGCCCAGGAGTCTGAGGTTGCTGTGAGCTAGGATGACGCCACAGCACTCACTCTAGCCCGGGCAACACAGTGAGACTCTGTCTCAAAAAAAAAAAAAAAAAAATTTCTGGTATATCAAACATTTTATTATGAACCAGCCCTCTTTATTTCCAGTAACTTTTTTTTTTTTTAGTTTTTGTTTTTGTCTTAAAATCTTTGTTTTATAAATGTTTTTTTTTTTTTTAATAGGTCCCGCGGCTTTCAGGAATAACTCGCCTTTCAACACAAAGGGAAATTAACCCCATAGCGTAGTTATTATCCTGGTTCTATCACCTATTAGTTTTGAGATTGTGGATCAGTTACCTAACTTCTTAGATTCTCAGTTTGCACATCTGTAAGAGCTAACAATAGTACCTACCCATTATTGTGTGATGAGGATGCAGTGAGAGAGCGGACGCGAAGTGCTTAGACAGTGCCTGGCACATGGCAGATGGAAGCTGTGATTATCTTCTTGTGATGACCTGATATTTGTTTTCTTTGGAGTTGTCCTCAGAATTTTTACTTTCTCATGTTGGGCAATATTTAAAGCACCCTGATGGGAGTGTGTCAGTCTCCAGGCTGCTTCGTGGCATGGTTTTGGGTTCTTGTTATTAGTCCAGCCTCCATTAAGAAGGTTTCCTAATGCCATCCATCGCAGGTATCCATGTCCCCATGGCCCTTCTCACTGTCATCTGATAGTAAAAGTTCACTGGAGGCATTTTCTAATTCACTCTGATTTGTTTAGAGACTTTTCAACCTTTTATTTGAGCTGTGACAGTGCTTGGTGTTTAAGAGCAGTTCAGAGGATGCTTCTGAGAAGTCATTTTACAGAAGATACCACCTCAGAACAAATGGGATATGGAATTTTCGCATATTGTATGTTCAGCTAGAGTTGGTTGTATTTTTTGACTGTGAAGTACTTCACTGTTTCTATGGGATTTTTTTTTTCCTTTGGATGTGTGGAGTTAGCTAGAATCCTCACTTGTCAATCAATTGCTGAAACGAGTTAGAGGACCTCACTGTATCTTTCCTACAATGTTGAAGCTTCTAGCTTTTTCCATGTTTGATTTCTCTTGCTATCCTGTCCTTGTGCTAGAATATGTAAGGAGAAATGCAATAAAAAGAAAAACTGTAAGAACAAATTAGGGAACTTGCTTTAATGATTAATAGCTAGTAGCCAAAGGACATATATAATGAATCTAATATAATAGTTATATCAATTAGAATTAAATTCAGTAGCAACAAAAGGCCCCCCCCTCCAATAACATGGCTTAAACAAAATAGAAGTTTATTCAGTTTCATATAAAAGAGGTTCTGAAGTAGGTAATCTATGGCTGGCACCATATTGTCCTCAGTGAGCTAAGCTCTGTTTCCTTATTCTAGCCCATGGCATTTATTTTTAAGGTCACTTCATGATCCAATATGGCTGCTAAAACTCCAGCCATTATTTCTGAGTTACAGGCTAGAATAAGGAGGAAAGAATGAAATAGAAAGGTTCTATTTCCAGTGTATCAGTGTTCTTCAAAGTTCCCATCCTGTACTAAAATCTCATGGGCTAGAAATTTGTTATATGGCTATATCCAGCTCCAAGGGAGGCTAGAAAAATAAATATTTTATTCTGGACAGCACTGTGCCTAGCTAACGTTTTGGGCTCTGTTACCAAGAAGAAAAAGAAGAATTGGTGGTGAACCAGCAATCTTTGTGACAATGGTACTGGCTGTAGTGGCCTAACTGGGGCATATGATCCCATGGGACTCAATCCCAGTCTGATCCAGATTTGGGACCAAACTCGTACTTTCTCCATGGAATAAAGCCTCAACCACACACTTCATTACTTTCTCTTTCTTGGAAGCAGTTTCTTTTTAAAAATATAGACCACCACGTAAGAGCCACTGTGCATATCAGAGAGGTCATACGAAACAAAGTCAATTAATTTCTCTGGGGAGATATTGAGAGTACAGAAAGTCCTTGATGTACGCAGAACATCTTATGTGACTGACTCTAAGGCATGTACAACGTCTTCTATGACTGCGGTGCTGGTTCCAGAGCCGAGGCTGTGGGGTAAACCAATATGATGCACTTGGAAGAAGGTGACATGAAAGATTCCACAAGTGCAAGACTGTGCCTCAAGCCCTCATGTTCAGTAGCTGTTTAATATGAGTGATGGAGGGACTGTAGTTTTTCCAAAGAAAGATCTTCCCAGTCAATGTCAAAAAGAAGTTGCTTCTTGGAAATGAAGGCTTTTCATTTCTTTCACTACTAAATTTCTGGAAAGGGTGGCCATCGCATGCTATCTTTGTTCCTCACATCCACTTGACGCTTTGGTCCTTACCTGACTTTTGCATAGCATTTGGTAATGTTGATTCGTCCGGCCTTCCAGAAACCTTTTTCTTAACTGATTTCTGTGATAACACTGCCCCTTACTCTTCTGACCTCTTCCTTTTTTAGTTTCTGTCATGGACTCTTACTCCGCTGCCCCCTCCTTTGACACATCCTAGCGTTGCATTCTTCACCCTTTTCTCATCCCGTACCTGCCCTCCTGTGTAATGCCACCTAGACCCAGGCTCCTCTTACTGTCTAAGTGCTGATGTTTTCAATGTTATCTTTACAACAGATTTCTCTCTAGAGATTAGCTCTGCTCTTCCAACTACTCACTGGACATTTCTACCTGGATTTCCCATAAACATTTAAAACTTACCACTTCTAAAATGGAGCTCTTCCACTCCTTCTCCTCATTCCCTTCAGTCTTTCTTTGCTCCTGCATGCTCTGTCTATCTTGCTCAATGACACTGACATACCCAAGTCAGAAACCTGAGAGTCATCTTTTCCTCCTTCCCCTCCAGTATGTCTCTCCAATTCCAACCGGTAAGGAAGACCTCTTCTGTAAGCCTCTCAAATCAGCCCCTTTCTTTCCATCACACTATTGTCCTGCTCAAATCCTCATCCTTTGCCAAGTGGGATATCACTCCTGTATGTCTCTACTTAATCCAGATCATCCTTCAGTTGACATCGAAATGACCTTTCCAATATAGAAATGCTATTGTGTTACTTCACTGATTAAAACCATTCAGTCTTCCCATGGCCTATAGGATACCATTCACACTCCCCAGCATCACCTCCAAGGTGGGTTCCTCGGTAGGGCTGCTGCTTGTCTACCTGGTTCCTTTGTATGAACAAGAAAAAGCTGCCCCCTCTGGGCATGTGCAGCCCAGCAAATGTGGGAGGAGGACTTGGAGAATGGAGCATACTTTACCGGAAACAAGGTGCTCCTTCTGTTGGAGGGTGTAGCCCTGTGCTAGGGGACATGGCTCGGTTAGTGGAGCTTGGGATGGGCTTCATGAACTTGTCAGCTGACCTCTACACTCATCCACTAGGTGTGGCCATCACTCCAGCACACTGAATTGTTATTATTATTATTAGCTCTCTCCTGCCTCTATGATGCTGCTCATACCTTCTAGGAATCACTCTTCCTCCAGCATCCATGATTAACTCCCACTTATCTTCGAAATCCCACTTTAAGCGTCACCTCCTCCTGGGAGGCTTCTCTCATGGCTTGAATTCTTTGCCATCACTCGGCACACCTCTAACAGCAGGTATGTGTGTCTGTCCTGTCACTTGTCACACTGTTGTACCGATTAACGTGTACATTTGTCTCCCTTTCTATTCTGAACAACTAGAGGGCAGAGCGTCATACTCTACTCACCTTTATATTCCTGGCCTGGCTTGGGTAGGTCCCCACTAAGTTAATTGTGGGCCATGGCCAGAAATGAAGCAAAACTCCAGATTCTAGGTCGAGTCAGAACTATAGGGCTTCTATTTGTTATTAAAAAATAAAGAAAATAATAGTACTATTTAGTGCTGCAAAACCATTAAAAAATCTTCCAGAAAAGAATTGCCATTTCTTATTCATGAGCAAAGGCATGAATAGGAAGAGGGTGTGCGCTTCCAGTGGGCAAGGAAGGCAGTTGTCTTTCAAGAAGTGCTCTAGGGCCCAAGGCAAGATTTCAGAGCTGGCTGGACGCAGGAGGCAGCCGTGACGTGCGCAGGGCACATGAGCTAAGAACAAACTTGAATTAAGCTAAGAGCAGAAAGGGGCGCTTCTGTTGAAAACCCGTGTCTGCAATCGACTGGATGTTTGACCTCTGGGCAAGTCATTAACCTCTGTGTCTTAGTTTCCACATCTGTAAAGTGGAGATAATAATGTTTTCCTACTTCAAAGAATTATAGATTAATCAATGTCTGAAAAATGTCTCTAACTTGGGCAACTCCATGTAAATATCCCGAGCAGCATGGAGGGAAGGCAGGTGGAGATACCAGAAAAATAAATCTGAGCTGCTTTTTAATTTATTCACAGTATTCAAAATGAAAAATAATGGCTACTGTCCTCATCCCAGAAAATGCCATGAAGGAAATCGTAGTAACATTTGTATTTTGGACAAATGTCCTTTAAATAGGATTATATTTTTCCACATGAGGCCAATGCAGAGGTGTCCGCTGAGGTTTGTGAGCTCCAGGCATGTGGGGACCGAGGTCTCTTACTTGAAGCCCGGGGGACTCTAGCCGGTGCAGACTCCCGTCGCCTTCCCTGGAGTGGGTTAGTAACTACGGTTACGTGAACTCCTTTATTTCTTCCCCTTGTCGCCAAACTGCCCATGTCCCTCTACCGGGTGGGGGGGGAGAGAGGCCTCCCCAGGGGGATTGGCGGGGAAGGCCAGGGGCTTGTGCAAGTTCTGCTCAGGGCTCTTGGCAGTTCCACCAGAGGATTTGGGATTGGAGAGGAGGGTAAACTGTCAGTGTATGTGTGCTTTCGAGATCACTTAATATGATCCAAAAGTTGAAATTTTAAAATGTACAGTCATCCCCTCCCAGCTTTGGTTTATCGGCCAGCTTGAGGGCCTCATCACGCCAAGCGGGTGATGGATGGAGCGGGATGGGGTGGTGAAGAGAGGTCAAGTTGCCCCACAGGAGAAAGTGGCGCAGACCCCGGAGGATCTGTTCTGGTGCAGGATGGAGGCAAAGGCCAAGTGCGTGGCGGGGAGCCAGCCTGACAGGGCTGAGCAGCGCCCACTGCGGGCAACTTGCGTGTGTGGGAGGGAGGAGGAAGAGAGCCATGTGGCTGCTGCCTAAGACAGTATTGTGCTAGAGGCGAGAGCTGCCTTGAAAGGGGGATATGTAGGTGTTTTCCCAGGCCATGGACTAGGAGATGCATGTCTCTCTGCCCCTCACTCCAGTCTCTCCTTCTGGTGAGTTTATGTATTAAGATAGGCCTCAAAGCAGGGCGGTTGCAATAGTCCAGGAAAATCCAAGAAATGCAAAGATTTAAAAATGACAGTAGCAGAGAGGGCAGACCACATTCTGGGTGAGCACTGTACAGTGTGCTCGAAGCCTCGAGCTGCCTCCGTCGCTGGCTGCCGGGATGGTGGTGGTTTGTGGCTGATCAGGCTGGACCCGGCTCCCCTCTGCCAGTGCAGCGCCCGCCTCCATGTCCATGATACCCACTGCTGAGCGCCTGCCTAGCCTTTTCCTGGGAACGTTCTGATCCCAAGGAGAAGAGAATGTGATCTAAGCTCAGGCCATTTGTACCCAAGGGCTGTCCTCAAAAGTAAGGTGTTATCAGGGAACTGGAATGTCTCAGATACTTGGGGTAGATACCTCCTTTGGAGGAGTTTAAATGCTCTCCCTATTGGTCATTTTAACTTACATTGCTTTGCCTGCATAGCTTGCCAATTAGGAAACAGAGACCAATGAGAAAGCTTTCTTGCACAAAGAGTTCATGGTAAGTCCCACTGTATTACAGATTTAACCCGATTGCACTATCTTTTATCTTGAGAGGGTACTTTCTCTATGTTGCTTTGCTAGTCATTTACTTTTCTTTTGAATTGTGAGATGAACACGTTTTCCGTGGAGTAGCCTGATGACCTTAAGTAATGTTAAACCACTCAGTAAAGGAGCTTGACTGGGAGTGATTTTGTACTGTTATTTGTTTGGAAATGTTAGCCTTTTGTTACAGTCATAGGAGAGCAGTTTAGATCACTGGGCAGCTCTATTACTGATTTGTATATAGACTTGGGTAAGGGATTTATACCCTAAGTTCCATGCCCACCTCCTCTCTGCAGAACAGGGCCCAAGCTTTATATATGTGTGTGAGCATTGGAAAAAAAAAAAAAAAAGAAAAGAAACAAAGTGGCATGTTACTGTATTGCTATTCTTTCCTTGGCTTTTTGAGACTAACTCCTTTTTCTTTATTAACACTGCCTGAAATGGAATAAAACTTCCGTCTGTTTTTATCTTCTAAATGAGACCTTTTCAAAGATGGCTTCTTTGGGGGAGCCTGGGATAATTAATTACTCCCCCTTCCATCTTTCCCAATGCGTTTAATTTGAACTTTCTTAATGAAAACTCATCTCTCATAAACGCTGGGTTGGCCCATTTTGTGTGTGCCTGCTCTGTCCTGCTTTGAGTGATGTGTAAATAAGAGGCAATCTGGTGATGAGTTTTGCTAGTGTGGTGCGGAAGGGTGGAGAGGGAGGAGGGTTTGATGAATACAGGCAAGCAGAAGATGCACTTGATAATAACATGGCCATGATTAATGTTGCAATTCCTGAAAAATTATCATTGTGATATAATTATTTGTTTATGAACTGTGCCCCAAGAGTCCTAAGTTTGTGATTATTCATGGCACAGATAAAACTCTAAAGTCAATAATTCATCAAGGGTATGATGGTTTTGTCTGGGGGAGGTGGGGGGTCACGTGGATATTACATCCTGTTTCTGACACTTCCGCTATAAATCTGAGAACTCCTTCAGTACAAGGAAGAGCCACCTTCTTACCCTCTGCTCCTTATTCTTTCTTAAGGTGGTTTTAATAATTCATATATATTATTTTAAACTGAAACGAATTTTGTTTTTCCAGAAAAATTATTTCAACATAGGCACATGATCTGGGTCATTCATTTTGGTGTATCTCATGACTCCCAAATAGGAAGAGGTGAACAGAGGAATAAGAACTGTGGTTTGTCCCCAGAAAAGCACAAGACAATAGCTAGAAAATTAGGAATTGTGAGTTTTAATTCCAGGTAGGATGTAAACTCAGTGAATATGTTTGAGCTACTTTCTTTGATTTTGATCCATAAAAGGGGATTAAAAGAGGCCTACTTATTTTGAGAAAATTATGAGTTTTGTCTCATAATTCTTACTTGAATTTTAAGTAGATTTTACACATACGTAACAGAGTCTTAGAATATCTCACTCCAGTTATGCTCCCATAAAGTGGGCTGATATGGTAGTTAGTATCCCTAATTTTTTCCCTTCCTTTTTATGATTGGTTTTCCTGTGCCTCAGTTTACTTACAAGGGAGTAGCACACTGGAAATGTTTGTTATGAACACATTACGTGCTTGTACCCCGGGTTCCGTAAATGTTGGAGGCAGGTCTCTCCTCTGCAGCAGAGTTGTGTGAAGTGGTCTCAGAGGGTATGGAAAGCACAATGAAAATGAGAAATGTGTTTCTGGAGGTTTAGGCTCTTGCTCACCTTCTATGCCTAGTGAAGTGCTTTCCTTAAATTGCTTTTTACCCAAGCACATGACAGTAATATGTGAGGGCTATGAACATAGAAGAAGGTGGGAGACCTACCTTCACAAGAGTCTGTGAGAAGACCTAGGTGTTCTGGTTGACTGGAGGCTTACAATGAGATAATAATTTGATCTGGCTGCTAAGAAGTGACTGCAATTGTAGGCAATTTTAATTAGGAGCTCAGAGTCTGAGGAAGAGAGATGGGATGGGACTTCTAATCCACGCAGGCACCAACTCATGCCTGCAGGTATGGACTAGTTCAAGGTGTGCTCCATGGTGATAACAGAGGCTGTTATGGTTTGAATCATGTTCCTCCAGAAGTTGAAGTCCTAATCCCCAGTACCTCTGCATGTGACTTTATTTCCACTTCCCCCTCATGGTAGGGTTATTATAGATGTAGTTAGTTAGGAGGAGGTCACCCTGGAGTAGGGTGGGTCCTATACCCAATACAATTAGTATCCTTTTAAGAGGAGAGAGTGACACAGTGGGGGAGAACTCTGTGTGAAGACTCGAAGACACTCAGGGAGAAGACGACCATGTGATGACGGAGGCAGAGATCAGAGTGATGCATCTACATGCTGGGGAATGCCAAAGATCGCCAGTAACTGCCAGAAGCTAGGAGAGAAGGCTGGAACAGACTCTCTCAGAGCCTTCCAGAAGAAACTACCTTGCTGGCACATTGATTTCAGACTTCTATCCTCCAGAATAGCGAATAAATTTCTGTTGTTTTAAGCTACCAGTTTGTGGTAATAAGGCAGCTCTAGGAAATCAGTATGGAGGCCTTGACAAATTTTGGTGCAGGATGCTGAAAGATTCTGCCACAATGTCATTGGGGAACAATTGAAAGAACAAGTGACATTTAGCCTAGAGACTTATTGAAACTCTGATGTCCATCCTCACATCTTTGAATTACATGTTTAGTTCCTTTAACTCCAGAGGTAAGATTTCAGCTTCTAAAAATTACAACCGTCCAACAGTGGGCTAGAGAGGTCCCCAGCACTAGAATTATTAAGGATGTGTCATTTCCACACAGAAGGGTGACTCTCAGTTGCTAAGATTCTCTGGATGACTATTGTGTTTATATAGCTCAGTGCCCATCTGTGAGGATGCACTAGTACTAGTACTAGCTGTCCATGGGATATGATGTCACAGTTCACTGAGTCAGTTACCAACCAACTGCTTATGTTCTTTCCTCTTCCTCCTTTTTCTGTTTGCTTTACCTAATCTATTGCTCTATACAGAGTAGATAATATTGTGGACACACACACTCACCCTCCAACGTTTATCAATGGCCAACTCTGTGTCAGCCATATGGACCACCCAAGAAGAGAAGAATGAATGAACTTGCTGCTTTATCCATTTTGATGTTCTTTTCTCCATACAAACTCGGGCTGTCCTGTCAAATCACATGGACATTTCCAGTGGAATCTCTGCCTCTTGACAAGTTGTTTCATTTTTTCACGTCTTCATCCATTAGTATTCAGCAGCTCTTTACCAAGCCGGCACTATTCGTAAATCATTGCACTTGGCACTATGGGAGGACATGAAGATGAATAAGCAATGATTTATGCCTGTGGAGAGTTTACCAGGTCAGCCCCCCTTCTTTATAATGGTTTCCTAGGAGACACAGGAGAGCAGAAGGCAGCTGAGGGTGTTCACTTACCTTAGTGTCCCAGAAGAGTTTCTTAAGCCTGTTAGTTGTCATCTGTCTTTGGGAATTATGCTCAAGAACGAGGGCTGTCTTTTTTTTCCACTATATGATATGAAGTATTGGCAAAGGTGTTCTTCCTACTCTTTCAAATCTTTCATCCTTTCTACTTTTTGAACCTGGATAATAATCTTGGCTTAGACTATCTTCTGGGCTTGAGATACATCCTCTCCTACCTTCACTGTTACATAGGCCAAGTTGATTTCAAATTGCTTTAAATGTTCTCAATGTTAAATAGGCTTTGTCCAGAAGTAGGGGAAGGTGGGAAAGAATTAACATTCACAAAGAGTAAAACTAGTGTCTTTGTGCTCAGCCGAATGCATATCTTCCCTCTTGTCCTGCTTGCTGCTTTTATTTAACATTTTTTCATATTCTTCTTTGCCAAATAAATCAGTATCAGCTGGGAGGAAAAAGGGAGGAGGTGCAGAGGGCTGGCACTGACCCCTGTGCTGTCCTTTGCCTGCAAACCAGAGCCTCAACAAGCTGACCTTCTGCTAGTATGGCAAGAGAGAGTTCGTGCATTTCTAGGGAGCTCAGGGCTCTGGCTTGGTTGCCAGCACTGGGGCTAGGGAAGTGGCGAGGCTTCCTAATTTATCAATGGGTCTGAGACCAGAGCTCACTCTCTCTTTCTGGCCAAGAGATGTCCTTTATTTCATTAGTGACCTATTTTAGCATTGATGGGTACACATAAAAGACAGGGAACTTGTTGATGCTAAGGGAGGCTTGAGCTTAGGTAAGAATCCAGAATTTCAGCCACTTCTACTGCCAAAGCTTCAAATACTGTGAGGATTTCAGTTCACCCATAATCCAGCTTCCCTATTTCAGCCCTCATTGCCACCACCTCTGGATCACAGGGCTGAAGGACTGTCCAGAAGCACAGTGTTATAGCTGAGCAACAACGCCACCCACTCCCACACTGATACAATTGTCCCTCTGCCTTGGTAGGACCCTGCCCCATGCACAGCTCTGAAAGCCACCACTAATAGGCAGTTCCATCAACACCTGTCTCACAGAATGCCTTGGGTAAGCTGCCACTCACCACCATCCTCCCCGAATAGAGTTTCCAGCCTCATCGGCTCTTGACTTCTCAATCTTGCTATACTACATTCTTCTTACTCTCAAGAGCAAAAGGGAAAGAAATTTTAGAAAAGTAGCTGGGCAAACCCAATTCTGTATTCTCAATCACCCCCTCCCTCTTCTCTATTTTTAAGTACTTATTTCAAGTACACACATAGGGCATAGTAGAGAAATCTAGGGCCCACAACCCTAACCACGCTTCCACATCTGCCAGTGTGACACATCCCTCCATTCATAAAAACTATCCCCAATTGGCAAATGTCACTGAAGACTTAAACTAGGGAGATGATATTTATTATTCTTGGTAGCTTTTGGACAAAAGTGTTTCATTTCTTTTTCAGTTCAATTCATTCATATCTTCATTTTTTGGGAGATCACAGGCTTAACAGTTGACCCACCTTATCCTTAACTTTGAGATAACAGCTGACACTTTAATTTTTTAAAGAAAGAGTTACCAGCTGACCTGCCTTAAAATGAGACAGGCCACATGCTAACCTAAGCATAATACAGCACAACCATGACTTCCTCAGCTCGTCTGGAGAAAGAAAATACATATTTAGTATAAAGAGAAGATGGAACAGTTGGTTATACATTACAGACTGTAATAAATGAAAATATCGAGTGCATTTTAAATGATTAATGTATGAAAACTGTCATCATTACTGTGCATTAATCAAGAAAAAATGCACGCTTCCCATAGTGGTTAATGTTGCAGGCCCATTGTTCAGCTTTGATAATGTGCATAATAATGCTCAGTATGACAATGAGTTGGGGTAGCTGAAATTTAGGATGGTTGCAAGTTTGGTGTAGTATTTGGATTAGCATCTTAATCTGTGCCTTGTCAGCCTCATCAGTAATAAGCTATGTATTTTTTTTTCCAAAACTAGCAAAAATATGGATGCATTTTTTTTTTACTTTTTTAAATAAAGAAAAATGACCAAGGTACCTGCTTAAACAAATACTACCAGCATTCATTAGTTAGGATGGTTACATGTAAAAGAAATGATGCCAGATAGTAACAAATCCAAGAGAAGTTTATTATGAAAATGGCACCTGCGGATGAAAAAATTAAGTTACATAAAGACAACCATGTATGTGACATGTATGAGAATCTACAAAAGTATAAAAAGAACCCTGTTGTAAATGAAGTATGTACATTTCTGATTTGCAGCATTATCAATGGTCAATGAAAAAAAATGTTTCAAAATAAGCCAGGCACTCAGGAAGTTAGGTCCGGTTAGCTTCACACAAAACAAATGTACCATAGCTGTCGCTTTGTAACGTTTTAATTATTTTTTATATATATATCGTAGAGTTGGTAACACTGCTAAGATTTTTACGAACAGAATATCCCTTTCCCCATTATTCAGCTACTTGGCACCAGTCTCCTCATAAAAGTTTTCATATATTTGTACAAGAAATAGTTAAAAACACAGACACAGTCTTCACAGGTAATGAAGTGTTTTTTTTTTTTTTTTCATTTTGTAATTTTAAACACTATGGATTTAGACAGCAGCTGTGATTATCTGTTAGTTTAAATCACCAGAAATCATTTTGACACAACACAGAAACATTTATAAAAGAAAAAAACAGCTGTCTAGCTGTTCTTTGTAGCTGATAGGTGCATTCCTTTGATTGTTCGATAGCTAGAGTAGAGCTTCCAAAATTAATCTTTAAAAGTTCTCGATCAGCCTTCTTCACCTTCTAAACCTACTTAAATCTTTCAAGTAAGCTCACTATTAAAATTTGCGGCATTTACCTTCTTTTTGTTATTTTTCCACCGTGGTTTGGGCCCAACTCATGGAATCAAAGGTACTAGAGGAATCCACTCAACACAGTGATATTCGAAGGACAGCCGAGTTACTATATTAGCATTGCACGAATAAACAAATATATACGACAATTCTATATTCCATTACCCCCTCCCATTTTGTTTCTTAAAAATGTTGGTTGACTTTTGAAATGATTTTCTATCTCACTGGTAATTGCTTTATATATTGCTCCATCAGCCAACCTGAAAGGAAACCAAAGAAAAGCACCCACTGCTTATAGGTAGAGCACAAGGGACTCTGGGAATGTTAACAACTGAGGCTATATGGCATCAATTTATTTACTATATCTGAGCATTATTCTTCAGTGCTTTGTGTTGCACTCCAGAAAAGAGAGTCATACCCAGAATTCCGTTGTGGAAAAAATGGCTCCATTAACCTTGAGCTAGTTAAGAGTCTTTTTATCTCTGAGAATGAAAGAGATTTTTGGAAATGGGGGAAGGAATGAAGAAGAGGGGAAGAAGGGAAAGGGACGGAAGGAAAGGAGAGGTAGGGAGAATATACACCAGCAAAGCAACAGCAGGAATTTTAAAAGGTAAAACGGAAGATTCACAGACAGTAGAAGCAGCATAGGGTGACATTACAGAGGAAGGCCACCACACAAAAACCACTAACCCCCAAGAATCACTGATTCACTAGGACTGCAGGAATGGGACTGTACCACTCCGGACTAGAGATAGAGCACAGAGAAGACAAAAGACAAAACAACTACATTAGCTTAGTATATACTGCATATAGAAACACACATTGAAACTGCAATGGGACTGACAGCCAAGGACACGTACACATTGTACACATTACAGTTCTCACATCTGTTATTAGATGCCTTAACAAACAGCTGCCAAAAATGAAGTGGAAGAATTTATACTTGACAGTCATTTGGAGTGTTTGACACCACACTGATTTCTGGCAACAAAGACAAAATAGGATATTTTTTTCTTTTTCTTTTTTTTTTAAATTTTTTTTTTTTACTTAATGTGCAGTTTTCAGTTGCAGTTATCTGTCTGAAGCTTATTAACCCATTCTTTAGTTTTAAAACTTATTGGTTTTTAACCCAGAAATAAGAACCAAAGGGAAATAAATTTCACCAAATCAAACCAGTCCCCCAAAATACAACCTTCCTTTTTTCTAAGCAAGAAATGAAAAAACCCAAAAACATGTTAAATATTTTTCCTTCTTTTACTCCGAAGTGTTATTGAAGTTGCAAAATTAGCCTCAGTTAGACTGAGTAAGGAAAAAAGAGCTCAACAAAAGGCAGTATGTACCTAAACTGCTCCTCAAATCAGTTTGATTGAGTTTTCCAAAAGCCCCTTTAAAAAGGGCTTTACTGACCCATTAAATTTAATGTGAGGCTGTGTTTGTTAGTTGGGAGGTAAAAAATTTTAAGTCCTGCAGCAAACGTTAATGAGGGCTTTGTCTTAACTAACCAAGGAGACTGCAGCAACGGACTCCAGACCAGGACAGAACACATTTTTTTTTTCCAAAACCCAGCCCAGGAGCTGCATTTTGTATGAAGACATTACAGATTAATAAATGATAGCACCATGGTTTTAGAAATTAAGTTAATGTTTCAGTAATTAACATTTAGTCCAACTTTTTTTAAACATTCTAGTCACAGGCCAGAAATTAAGTTTAAGAACCCAAATTATTTTTATGTGCAAGTAAGAAAATCTTAAAATCTTAACCATAAAAAGATAATTAAATTCTGCATAAAATTCTAAAATACTATTCCCCTATTTTTAAAGGAATTAGGAACAGAAACAAAAAAAACCACCCCATTTCATTTGACTTAGTCAAACAGGGCACATTGTTTATGCTTGTCTCTTTCCATCTTGATCATATCAAGATCTTTACGGAGAAAACCCAATGGTTGTCACTTGAGAAATCTCTTGACCACAAGACTGAGTATTCTATGGCAGAGGCATATACACATTAAAGACATCTTAATAAAGATGCAAAGGAAAGCAAAACAACCCAACACACATCTTAGAAGACGACAAAATGGCAGGCAACTGGTCATCTGACCCTCTGAAGGTAAAAAATAAACATATCTTTACACGAAAGAATAAGTCAAGTTAAAGAAAGAGGGGATGGAATGGGGGCCGTCGCGCTGAGAGACGCTGACCTGCTCGAATTCAAAGTGCTAGAATTAAAGGTCTAAACGAAAACGCCGACGATGCCTCCGGGCGGACCCCTGCCCCGCGCCTCAGTCCTCCTTGCGCTCCAGAGTCTGTGCCGCGTGGATGCCGTTGCTGTAGACGGGGAAGGGCAGCGTGGAGAAGAGTCCCTCGGCCGTGGTGAACACGTTGCCGGCGGGCATCTGCGTCAGGCCCGCCGCGCTCACCGCGCCGCCGAACGGTCCCGACATGTTGAGCCGGTGCACGTGGTGGTAGAGCATCTCCATGGGCGTCTTGGGGTCGAGGCCGAAGCCGGGGCTGTTAACGTCCACGAAGTTAACAGCGTGCGCGTTGGGCAGCAGGTTGCCCTGCATGGCCAGGGTCACTTCGGCGGGCGCGTAGCGGATGGTGCCCGTGGTGTAGACCCTCTGCGCGGCCGTGCTGGTGGCGGCCAGGGTCCCGGTCACCCTATGCACCAGCGGGAGCACGACGTTGCCCGCCTGCAACCTCTGCAGCGCCTCCAGGTCCCCAGTGTACAGCAAGGAGTTGGATGCGCTGGGGCCGCCGCCGCCGCCGCCTCCCCCGCTGCCACTCCCGGGGTGCTTGTCCCGCGGGGACGCCGAGAGCGGGGGCGACAGCGGGTCGGAGGTGACCGGGGCCAGGGCCGTGGTGGCCGAGGCGCTGAACTGAGTCTTGCGGGCGGCCGCGCCGTCGGCGCCGGGCGGGGTGAGGACCGAGTCCGGGATGGCCACGTGCAGCCCCCCGCCGCCCCCGCCGCCCTGCGGGGACGGGAAGTGCTCGGAGCTGGGGGGCTTGGTCATGCTGTAGGGAGACTCGTTCCTGGAGATCTCCCTGTTGGGCGGGTAGTTCCAGATGCTGCTGTCGTTGTCGAAGTTGATGGGTTCCGAGATCTCCGTCTTGATCTTGAGCACCGAGGCACTGTTGGGGGAGGACAGCAGCCGCGGGGGCTCCACCAGGCCGGCGTCCAGGCCGCCGGGGCTCGACGCGCTGGACAGGCGCCGGCGGCTGGCGTTGCCGCCCTTCTGCCGTTTCCGCCTCTTCTTGCGCTTCTGGTGCTTGCTGGAGGCCTGCGCGCCCGCCTCGCCCGCGCTGTCCGAGTCCTTGGCGCTGTCGGACGTGAGCGACTCGCAGTTCTGCAGCCGCAGGTCCGACTCGCTCTCCACGTAGCGCTCCACCTTGATCTGCATGGGGCCCAGCGCGCCGAAGCCGTCCTCGCCCGCCTTGGGGTTCTCAAAGTCCGAGTGCTCGAAGCTGTCGTCGCTGTCGCGGCTGTCCGGGTTGCTGGAGCTGTGGCCGTCGTCGTTGCAGTTCATGTCGTTGTCGCACGCGTTGCCTGACTTCTTCCGGTCGGGCTCCGGGTCTTCGCTGTTCTCGGAATGATTCCCCTTCTCGTCGGACTTGGAGTTCTCGTTGTCCTCTGCGTGGGCCGCGGCCGGGGTGGCGGGGGTGGGGGCGGGGACAGCAGAGAGAGAAGACACAACGTTAGCAGCGCAGAACCGGCCTCCCATCTGCGGGTGGGTCGGGGAAGGGGAGCAGAGGAGGTGTCGCATCATGAGCTTCTCCACCACCTTTTGAGGACGTACCGCCTGGGCTTTCCCTCTGTCGAGGGCCCGCATTAGCTGGACTAGCAGCATTGGCATCACCTGGACGACGTTACCAATGCCGAATCTCAGGCCACACCCAGCCCTGCTGAATCAGATTCTGCCTTTGAACGAGATCCCCAGGTGACTCTGAGGCACACTAAAGTTTGAGAAGTCCTGCAAACATACTCAGGGAGTCAGATCAAATAACTGGAACGTGTTAGGGACACATAAAATGATGGTATGCAAGGTGACTTTCTGAAGAGGTCTCTACCTTCCACTGGGGAATATTTGTCCATTACGGAGAACCACACTCCCTCTTTCCATTTCTTGCTGTTTTTCTCCAGAGCACTTGCTACCATCTGATTTTCTATTTTGTCTTAATTATTATTTTTATTTACTTCTGTTTCTCCCCCCTCATTAGAACATAAGCTCCATACACTGGAGAATTTTTGTCTATTTTGTTCACAGCTATGTACTATATAGAAAAGGGGCAGAGACTCTTTATTCTAGAACTTATGTGTTAGTAAAACCTTAATTACTGCAATTTAGGGGATAGGAAAACAGGATCTGTGGCGAGTACTCCTTCCCTCCTCCTGCCTCGGAAGCTCCGTCTGGAGTAGAGGCATGCATATGTGTACATGCTGCAGAGCAGGTGCCCTAGTGATGGGGGAAACCAAGTCACCTGCCACGTTTTAGGGAAAAGTGATTTTCCCAGAAACACAATCACAGAAGATTTGGGGATGAAGCCTGACTGGCAGCCTGGACCAGAGCCTTGTACAAATCATGTAACTTTTGGCCTTTGTTTCCTTTTCTGTAGCAGAAGAGGTTGGGTTAGAAAAGACTTAGGATGTTTTTGCAGCTGTAAAATCCTATGAGTTCAGTGCTTCCTGGCCTGTGTGTCTGTGTCAAGAGGTTGCGGATTGGAGGAAAAGTAAATTTTTTTATTAACTTTCCTGTGTCCCAAAGAACTACTCAGAAGTCTACTTGCCCAAATAACTGGAATTGGGAAAGCATGGATTTGTCCCACATGGATCAGAAAACAAGTAACAATCCAGCATCCTGAAAGAGGCATTTACCCATGCCATTAAGCATCCCGCTTTAGAGGCTCAGTCCCAGTCTCATGTTGGTGAGAATGTGAATATTTGGGACCCCAAGCCACACAGACCGTCCTGGAACTACCCCTGGTACGTGCTTTCAATAAAGAGGCCGGAACTGGCTGTGGGGTTAGAGCAGGGCTCCTTCTGCATGGTCGGTGAGGGGCTGACATGAAGTGACTGCTCAGTCAGTCAACCTCTTTCTGTATATTTGTGTGTGTGTATATATGTTTATATACCACAGCATATATATAATGTATATATTTATAACAAATATGTTATTTATCCACCACATACCTATATGTACTGTGTGTGTGCATATAGGATGTGGTGTACGAATTTACACATACGTGTGTGTGTAGAGACAGGCGGAGAGAGACTCAGTGATCACTTGAAGTGACACATGTCTATATGTAAAATTTGGTAGTTGCTTTGCCTCTGACGATGGCCTTTTGGCAGTTGCCCACCCCCGGGGTGTGGACTGGCAAGCCGTGACTGCAGAACATGGTGAAGAAGTAATACCTGTAATACCTGAGGTGTCTTTAGAGTCTGATTCCGAGTCGGATGTCTCTGAGGATTCGGAGGTTTTCTCCGGCATGTGGGGGAGCTGTGCGATGTCCATTGGTGTGTCCTTGTACTCGGGATTGCTGTGGGGAGGGAGGCATTTGTCAGCAGTGCAGACAGCCATTCTGCATGGTTCGCTTTGGACCATCTTCCCCCACTGCCTGGTCCCAAACTTCTGGAGTTTTTAAAGTTTACAAGACTAAACATGAAATCATTTCTCAGCTCTTCATGGGACTTTTGTGGAAGCTTGGAGTGCACGTGCTGGGGTACAGGTGCTCCCTGCTACTGTGATTGAATACCCAATGCTCCACGAAAGCCACTGAAAAGCTTTTAAATCATCAGGTACCGCTGGGGGCCCAGGAGCTGTGCTGCTTGACATTCTTCCCCGCGTAGCACCTGGGGAAGGGAGGCTGGCACGTGCTCTCGACAGTTCACTCCCACACTGCCCGGTGTGCCCTGTCTTCTCTTGGACAGTTAATGAGTCCATGTCCTCTGTACCCTTGTCTTGGTCCCTTGATGTAGCCTCTCAGCTGTTCAGATGGCTCCAAAGCTACTGGTGGGGGGCAGAGCCCTCGGCGCCTAAGGATCTGGCAGAAGCACAGGTGTGCCTTGGGATGCGTGGATTATGGCTACCAAACTGTCAACACACCCATTACAATCACATTTTCATCTGCTCATGTGGTGTACACCTGTGGCTTATTAGCTGGAGATCTGATTGCAGTGGGGAGAGTCCCAGTGTGAAAGAGGCCCTGACAGAATGGATCTAACCCCATTTGCACAAATGTGCTTAATTTTTGTTCTATTTTTAATTGAGAAACAAGCCTTTTCTGGAAAAGACAGCATGTTCGGTCAGTTTGAGCTAGTTGCCTTCTGGAAATGCCTCTCCAAGGCCAGCCTGATGTATAAGCAGTATGGGCTAATCTGAAGGCACAATGAATTCCTCCTGCCACAAAGTGGGAGATGCCTCTCCTGTCCTTCCGTGATGGCTAGCCAAGCAGAGACCTACAACTGATGATTACTGACGCATTTGCTGATCTCTAATGAAATTTCTGTATTAAAGAGTCACTATTTCAGTAACTACTCTAAAACTGCAAATGTCCCTGGGAGGGGTGATTCACTAAGATGGATTATCAGGCATTTACTCCTTAGTGTGAATTAGCTTCAGCTGCAAAGCTTTCTTTAGATAACCAGATGAGGCTAATGGCGGGAAGGTGGACTTAGCGCCACTGCCTCTGAATACTCTGCGAGTCTGTAATTCTATGCAGCACCGTGAGGGAATGGCAAGAAGACTGGAGGAGCAGTAATTTCAGAACGGGGACCGACAAGCCTCAGTTGGGGCCCGGATGTGAGGGATCCCGGGAAGGAAGAAGTAGCATGAAAGTGTTGCTCAGGGAAGAACAAAAGACAACACGGGAAAGAAAACCAAACTTCAGTTGTTGCTGTTTTGCCAGGGCCACATCATTTTCTTATTAGATCTCTAGCTGGCTTGGTGGAGTCTCCTCTGCTGCAGCCCATCTACATTCATCTTCCTTGGCCCAGAGGCCATGGGGATTCCCAGATCCCCTGTCTGCCAACATATAGTCTGTAATCATTGACCTCAGGGTGGGTCTATTGGTCAGCTGAAACAGGTCTCTCATGTCTGAGATTGAGGCTTTTGAATCTGAATACTGGTCTTTGATGCCTCAGCTGCTTCCTTCCTATCCATATGGAATTTGATGGAATAGAATCACCAAAGTTCATGAGATTGTACCATTTATCCTGGGCGAGATCAATGACGTTGATCCATAATTACACAGATTGACTTCTCCTTAGATTTCTTACTTCCTCCCTCCATCTGAGGACAGAGGAGGAAGTCATGAGGCTGATAAAAGTGTAAGAAAGATCCAGGTAGGAAGATATCTCACCGAATGGGAGTAAAACCCACATAGATGACTTCAGTATTCTATGTTACGTCAACATGGGACTCAGACACTTCTCTAGCCTATGGTGTGGCTGCTACCATTGTTTTAATTCTTAATAGTAATAGGTCCCCTTGACACAACATCATTTCTGCCTAGCAAAAGAATGTCAGTGCCACACTACCTCACTCTGTTTTCTGTTTGGCATATGTGTTTTTATAATCTCTGCACCAAATAGAGTCACTGTTCCACAAAACTTTATGTACAAGGATTCTTTGATATCAGAATCCGTCTTGAGCATATCACAAACACAGGGCATAGTTTGCATGAAAACCAGGCCTTTGAAAAAGCCACATTAAATACACATACTTTTACCTTGAGAGAGAGTTAATGTAGAGCAGAAGAGGTCAAAAAAAGGAAACAGAAAGTAGATAAATGAAGACTCTTTTAAGTGGTGCACATTAAGGGCCTCTCTAGAGCAATAATCATTAGTGTCTGATTGATATGCTGTTGGTAGCAAGCACATTCATGCCTTCAAGTCATCACCAAAGTATGTGAACACACTCTGAAGGGCCGATGTGTTGATGAGCCATGGTTGTTAGCTTCTCGGCTCCATTTGGCTGTCTCAAAGAAAAATGGGATTCAGGTACTCCCTGTCTAAATTATCAGCCAAAGGGCACCAACTTCCATTCATAAGACCTACTGAATGTATTCCTGCTCAGACCGCGTGTGGGCTCGGCTTGGTGGCTTTAGGCCAAGAAAAGCCAAAGACTGGAGTGCTGTGGTGGGAGGCAGGCTGAGCATTGTGAGAGCTTCATGACAGGATTGGTGGAGAACTTGAAAGCTTGCACCCAGACTCACACCACGCAGTCTGTTGGTCTTGGTTACGTTTCTGCCACTTTGAATCCAAAGACAAAAAGTAGTTAAGGAAGGAGAGAGATGGTGTCTCATTAAAATTGAGGAAGCACTTGAGCTTGGGCTCATTTGTGAATATAAATTTGAGGACACATTTTAAGAGCAGAAACACTTGCCAGAGACTGCAGAAGAGTAGGCAACAGAAGACTGCCTTCTCAGGTTGTTACCAAAGCCATAATGCCGACGGAATCAAACCCTGTGGAAAGGGCTAAGGGTGTCAAAGGGATGAAATATAAGAGGAATATAATGTACCCTGCTACTTTCTTCCATTCCCCTTTGCTTAATTTTCATGAGGGTTGGAGTGTGTGAGTGTATGTGTGCTGGGGATAAAGAGGTGCTTTTTGGGTGCTTTAGCTATAGGCCAAAGTCTGTATTCTTCTTCCGGCCTGAGCATTTGTGGAGACACCAAAGCAACTTCTGCAGAGCTGCCCAAATGTTGACACACCAAGAATTACTGAAAATTTTGAAAATCTCCCCCACAAGTCCCTTCCAACACAGTTAGATCTTCTCATATTTCTTTGAATCTTGTGGAAATAATAGCAGAATTTCCATGAGGTTCCACACTAGGTACTGTCAAAAGAAATACAACATGCTATCTATAACCATAGGGCTGCGTATTTTATAACAGAGGCAGAAATAAAAAAGAATTAGAAAACATACCTAAGAAGATAATTCACCCAGATGATATTCTTTTCATTTGCATTCTTGGCATTAATAGCTATGGTGGCACTAGACTGTATCCAAATATATCCTCCATTCTTCTGCATCCAACGATAGTACTTTGTCACACACTGACCCTTATTCAGCACTGGGGAAAAAAACAAAACAGAAGGCATTGTGTTAAGACTGGGATCAAAAGATTTTCATCTCTGCAAAACTTTACGCCTAGAAATGGGAGGTCCTGCACCAAGCCAGGGGAGGCCCTCTGTATGCTTAATGTAGAATGCCATTAGTAGGACAAATGAAATCAACAATTCAGTGGGGCGTGGCGGCTCCAGAGCCAGAGTTATTGGCATTTGCAGCAAGACTTTATTCCGTTTTGGGCAGCCATGGTGTGAAAGGAAGAATAAAAGGCCTGCAAATCTTTTTGGCTCACAGAACACCTAATGCAGTGTGGATGCTGTCAATGGGTTTGACGTCAGATGGCAAATTTGTATGTGATTTATTCATAGCTTGAAGGGAGACTTCTTTGAGATTCTGGATATCTGAATGTTTCCAAATATGCTTTACCCCTCTGTCTTTGATCATTTCTCCTCAGTGTGAGCAGTATCAACCAGCGCCCTTACACATCTGTTCCTTTTGATCTTGTCTCACAGAAATTTATAATCCTCGGTTGAACTAAATTTACATTGGTCAGTCGGGGAGATTCTGGTGAGACTTTGCTGAATGATGGAACAAAATAAATTCCCCAGTCGAGTCAGAGAGAAGTGCAGGCCTAAGGGAGGCACGGAATTGACTTGGCTAGAGCCAAACAGCGTGACAGCTCCACACAGACTCTGAAATATGGCCCAAAATGAAGGAACAAGTAAAAACAATCAGTAATGTGAAACGGTGCCATTAAATACCCACTGAAAGAGAGCTTTAAAATGCAGATGTTAAAAATGATACTTTAACCAAAATCTTGCCAAGTTGAAATTGATTTGATTTGTATCTGGGTACTCCTGAGCTAGTAAAAGGGGAAAGTGCAGTAAATCATCCCCTGAAATAAAGTGCTACGGATGGGAATGGTTTAAAAGGATGCCGGAAATGTGCAAAACCCGCTGTTACTGCTTGGACACGGATCGCAGCAACTCGGCGCCCCCCAACAGCTCACCGGCAGGATGGCCACTAGAGGGCAGTGTGCACTCGTCTACGGCGCCCACTTTTGGCATGTCCTTGTCTCCGTCTGCTAAAATGAAAAACCTCTAACTGCTGTAATAAATTTGGCTAAATTAGCTGCTAAATGGTTATCTCAAGTAATATGTATTTGCATTAATCATCTTGCTCTAAACCAGAACAAGCCAGAGTCCTAAAGACGTAGTAAATTCATATTGTCCATTTAATTACGGCTAATAAGTGCTTCATATACAATAGTTTCATGAAGTACATTTTGATTTTTTTTTTGGGAGGGGGAGGATGGGTAAAGAGAAGTCACTTTGGAAAAGAGCCGCATATAAGGCTGCTGAGGCTCATTGTCATCATGTCCTGAGCTGCTTTGCCCGGCTTTGAAAGGGTTCAAAAATCATACCGCCACATACTATACCCATAAACATACGGACTTGGAAGCTCTTCTTTCATTGCCCCTTTTTCTCTCACAGTACACTAACTGGTGGGTTGTAAAGTTTACTAATCATGTCTTAACTGTTTGCTTGAAAAAGCCTTTGATGAGTATTTCGAATGGTGGCAAGTTCCATTCTGAACCATTCAGCAGTTTAGCGTATTTTTAAGGCCCGGAACTGTCATCTTCTCTTGGTGGCGGGGCTCCACAGGTAGCATTGTACTCTCCTTTTGTAGGCGATTGTAAGTTCTGCCATTCTGCATGCATGGCTTCCCAGGCTACAAAACTGCGTGGTGAAGCTGAAAGCAGTAAAATACTAACTCCGCCATACAGCTCTTCTGTCAAACCATTGTTGCATGCAGCCAGACGAGCTTTTATTCAGATCCTCTCAACCTGGTTAACTGTTAATGGAGGAACGATGGGTTATGTAATTCTGTCCACTATTTTCAGAGAAAACTTTGTAGCACTCCAATCAGTGGTTGGTGGGTATAATTCTATCTGCTTTGTATCTAGAGTAAAGAATAATTCCAAATGGGCATTTTTAACAATGGCAAAGAGATTAAGAAATCCCTTTTTATAATCCCCTGAAGAGAACATCGAGATAGAAGGCCAGCTCAGCCCAGCCTGGCTGGGGATTCTGGGCTGGAATTTGATCAAAAGCAGGCAATATTAAAAAAAAAAAATTATTCCCTGTATACAAAGTATAGAAAGGGGCAAAAGGATAATGGCATTATAAAATCAAAGTAGAATTTGCAGAATCAACATAAAGATTACCTCATCCCCTTCCTAATAATACTTTCTCGTACTTAAACAAAATCCCAATTCTGAAATGGGCACCCAGCAAAACATCTGCTTCCCTGGTGGTCTCCAGGTGTGTGCTGAAAGGCTTCCTTGCTAACAGACAGATACTGTGTCATCTTTTTGAGTTAAGGCTGGATGTCTGGGTCTGCTTAAATGTATCTGCGTTTCCTGAGGAGAGAAATACAGTCCTAATTTATTAGGGCCCATGAATACAATAATACAGCTCTCTTTATCACCCAGGCCAGGTGCCGTCCAGCAGAGAGAGGAGACCTAAATGTAAAAGAGGCAGGACCAGGTGAGTGTTGATGTGAGGGGTGACCATAAAAGGACCGAAAAGGAAGAAAACCCTCAGGGACTCCTCGCAGAGTCAGGAAGCCGCTCAGTTGCCTGTAACTCAGCCGTGGAGAATACACAGAGCAGCTTCAGGAGCCCACCACGGTCAGCTGCAGAAGACAAGTTTGACCTAACCCAGAGTTTCTCCTGGGTTCAGTCTGACAGAATTCTTTTTTTTTTTTTTTTT